>JAUCBJ010005441.1:0-98250 GCA_032718475.1 Nemertoderma westbladi
GGGGGTACCAATAAGACACCTCCAATGCTATATAGTGTCTGGTTGGAGATGTGTGCATTGTACTTGACACAATGAACCCGGCGTAGCATTCTTGTGAATGTGCCATCCAGAGATTTGGTGTCCTCAGCAGTTAGAGCCCAGCATGGACTCCCATAGAGGAGTACTGGACTGGAACTATTGCTGCTCTAAATAATCGGACCTTAAGTTTCCGATTAATTCTCTGTGACTTCCAAATCCCGGAGAGCCTATTCAAGGCTGCCCATGCCTTTCCCTTACGTATTCGAAGGTCCTCACCTGATTTCCGGATCCATGATCCCAGGTAACAGAAGTCATCCACATGCTCAAGCATACCATCCTTTGAGCTTATGCTCATCCGGTCAGAGACTTTCTGAGGACTTTCAAAGTTAACTGTCAAATTTTGTTTTTTTTGGAGTTAATAAAAAGACCAACACTAGAAGCAGCCTGTTCTAATGAGCTGAGGAGCCGTTGGACTACCTCTAGTGATTCTGAGAGTACCCCTAAGTCATCAGCAAAGTCTAGATCAGTTAGGTACTTGGCAGGATTTCCTCGACTTCTGGAGCCAGTAGGTGGAGTTACCATCACCCCATCATCATTATGATGATCTAAGGACATGCGTAGAAGATAGTCAACCACAATTATGAACAAGAATGGCGCAAAGTGTATCTCCTTGGAGGACTCCCCATAATACTTCAAATGGTTCTGTGTCACCATCAACAGTAGACACAAATGTTGTCGAACCATCGTATACTGATCTGATTACTGCAATAATTTCATCAGGAATCCCATATAGTGAAAGTATGCTGAACATACGTAGACTGAATCAAAGGCCTTGAAAAAGTCAACAAAGATAACAGCCAGCTATGCCTATCTTTCTTTTTTGATAACTCTTCAATTATCCTTCTAGTGCCAAAATGGGCTCCATGGTCCCACGACCTTTACGGAACCCATTCTGATTTCCACGGAGCAGTCTCTCAATGGGATCCCTGATGCGATTTAATTGAATTCTATTGTAAAGCTTTGCAGCAATCGAGATCAATGAGATTCCCCGAAAAGAACCATAGAGTGTTAGGTTGCCCTTCTTGGGAACTGGCACCAACTGATTTGTTTTCATTTCATGTGGGACTCTTGTTGTTCTGTACATGGTCCCTGATGGGATAGATGAGCTTTAAACACTCAGGTATTTTAAAGGCCTCAATGGGAACACCATCTACTCCACTGGCGCGATTGGTCTTAATGCTCTTTGCAGCAGCCTTCACTTCTGCAAAGAAGATATCGCCAATGGGAATATCTGGGAGTACAGAGTCAGACACTTTTACACCTATAAAGTAACATATTAGTGTAGCACATCTTACTGTTACATTGGATAGCAGTGCATTAAATACAAATAGTACCACAGGGTATGTAAGATTGAAAATTATGCTTAAATAAAGGTGATTATGATTACTGACTGATTTCAGGAACTGATAAAACTAAATTACAGTCATGGCGTCATTTCTAAGAGCGGATAGTAAACGAAAGTAAACGCCTCTTTTCTATTCAATAGTAGTCCAGCTGTCCAGTATTTGATGAAAGTCAAATAGGGAATAATAACCATATTCTGCTACCGTGTACCGGTATCGGTACCTGTAGTACTGCTGCCTATGACTGACTTGACTTTAGGCTGTCAGGACTTTATTGTTTACTTTACAGTACAGCAGTTGTGTTGTAGTCAAATCCAAGTCCAGTGCATCCAATACAGCAATAGTCCAACACTGCTCCAAGGTTCGATGCATTCACAGATTCAGGTACAACAAACTGCTGAACTGTACATTGTACAATCAAATATATAGTTTCAATTACAATTACCAGATTACCTACAACAACAACAGTACAATACGGTACGATACAGGTACAGTGGTCAGTCAGTCAGTGATAGACTGATAGAATTACAATTTTTTATAAATTTACAAGTTTGTATATGCCTACCGTGAATTTGTACATGCAGCAGACACAAAGAGCAGAGGCATGCTACACAGCCTGACAGCTTCAGTCAAAGTGCTATGGTCTGATGCTTGTCTGCTTGTTATTGTTATGGAAAAATCACTGACACAAACGCATAAACCAATTAGGCCGTACAGCAGCTGAGCAGTACAAGGAAAATTTTTCGCAGGGCAAGGCATCAAGCACAAACCAAATGCTGTTCAAGGGCAGAAGGGATTCATTTTGAACACAAGCAACCGGAAGGTACATTACAGCATTATCTGATTACTGGATTATGCATTACACAGTTACACCATACATTCATATACTGTCTTACGGTCTGCCGGTACCGGTAATTATTACAGTATTCAGGTATTAGTTCCTTTCGTCCATCGGTCTGTCGGTACATTGATAAATACAGAAATACAATACTGCAATAGCCTTAACTAAGCCTAAAATGTCTAATGGACACATCGCTATCCACTATGGTAATTAATATCACATTTGAGGCACAGTGGTAAGAAATTTTTTTATCGATTCCTGGATTCCCCTGTGCCCGTGGCGAACCACTTATACTATTTTTTCAAACTTTGATGATTCCCCTATGCCCATGGCGAACCACTTATACTTTTTTCAAAAGTTTGTTGATTCAGCTACGCCCATAGCAGCAAACCACTCCTTTTCAAAATTTTTTATTCCTATATGCCCTTATGGCCACTGGGGAAAGGTGTTTGTCACTGTGCCTCAAATGTGATAGAACCATCCACTATCAGACTATCACTCACTAAAAACTTATGCTTAGTTGTTCACTGATTGAGAAGTGACTGACATATCCCATATCCAGATATTGGATATAAACAAAACAGCTACAATCAGACAATTAACAGCAGAACAGATAGCTGGATAGAGGACGACTGGAAGATGGTACGATCAGTAACGATCTGCAATATTCGCGTTCCGGTTACATACGCACGATATCTCCAACGCAACTCCACGGCAATCCGCATAGTAGCGGGTGCCATCGCCACTATAGTAACTGGAATATACGTAGCAGTGGGGGTTCCGTGGGGACGAAAGAAACCAAACAAACAACGTGTCGGCTCAGGGGACACACCACTCGTCCCTGGATTAGTCAACCTCGGTAATACTTGCTTCCTTAACTGCGTATTACAGGCCATGGCTTCGTGCTCGGAGTTCGTTGATTGGTTGAAGATTAACGACTCAACGCCTCTGCAGCAAGCCTTACTCCAGACACTGCGAGTACTGAGCGACAAATCGGATGCATCCGTTGTGACTCCTTCTCGTGTCATAGCAACTCTACAACGGAGCGGATGGAGTATCCCAGAGACTCAGCAACAAGACGCATACGAACTGTTCCAAGTGATAATGACCACGTTGGACGAAGAGAAACTATACCAGTCCGATTTAACAACTAAGTCGCCGGTTCTCGAGAGCACGAGATGTCCGAAAGGGCAACAGAGCTCCGCCAGTCTAGGGATGATGCTGAGGAGTAGAGGGGATGTCTGCCGCAACCTAGAGTCTAGCATCCCTTTTCGTGGTCAGTTGGCCAATCAATTGCAGTGCACAGTCTGCTCCACTAAGAACCCTATTAGATACGAGCATTACGATAGCATCAGTCTCACCCTACCGACCAGGTCACGGTACCCGCTCACACTGGATGGCCTACTGGCCGACTTCGTGGCGTTCGAAAGAGTCAGAGATATCGAGTGCGCGAACTGCGGGAAAGTTCCCCGTGATAACGGGGAAACAATTAGAAACAACGGGACAATAAAGTTGCCGAGACGAACTTTCAGGAAGCAGTTAATGATTGGTAAACTCTCCACCAATCTGGTACTCCACATTAACCGACAGACATGGCTGCCGAACGGACAGCCGTCTAAGAACCCAGCGTATGTGGCCTTCCCGGACACCTTCAACCTAGAGACTTCCCGTTACCTCCCCCTACATCGCAGACACGCCCCTAACGGACTCATAAAGAACTCTCGCCACATCGGGAACAGGCCACAGAATGGGCTACGAAACGACCGCGTTCCTCCAGACACGACGAACAGCAAGGGGAACGCCTTCAATTACCTACGACCCACTGTGCGACACCCGTTGGGCGAGTACCTCGACCCCATGCTGCCGCACGCGACGGCCCTCACAGCGCCCACCGATACCCGGGCGTTGGGGGCGACTATGGCGCATCGTTGGAGCAACAACTACCGACTGCAGGGCGTCATCGTGCACGTAGGGGATACGTGGGGCGGACACTTCGTCACGTACCGCAGGGTTCCGTGCGGGGAGGAATGGTTGGAGTGTTCGGATGAGTCAATAGCACGACGCAGTCGCGCCCATGTGCTACAACAACAGGCATACATGTTGTTTTACCAACGGTTACCTCAGCCACACGAGGAATTAGTCATGGATTAGTATCTATAACAACTATAGGCCTATTATTGCAGGTCTATGCATCAATTTAGTGCACCAATATTGTGTGTATAGACATCATATCATGGCGAGGTAATTGTTTGCTGGCACTGTAAATAGCCGCCAATGACGGATCTAGAACTTATTTTGAGAATTAGTTCAATAATTTTCTAGCATTTTTATTAGTCATCTTGTTTTAAATTACATCGTTTCTTATAGAATAGAGATTTGATTTTGAATAATATAAATCATTTGTATGCATTGGTAGAGATATGATTATATGCTGAAACTTATTAGGAAGTATTAACTTCCTCACTAAACTTGTTACAAGATCATTCAATGGGGGTTCATAGTCTACAGATTGGTTCATATGTCATTATCCCATTATATAAGTTTTTAGTTGTTCCTTAATATTTTGATTGTGTTTATAATCCAAACCTCAGTAAAACCTTGCATACCACCAGATGTGCCATTTCAGACTCCGTTCGTAACCTCTTCAAATAAAACAAAATCCATGTATTTCAAAGGTTCCGGATTACTTTGCTTGCGAATTCAAAAGTTGCCAAGAATGTTAAAATCCTATCCAAATAAAACTTACGACTTAGTTTGTTAGTTATTTCTCCTTATTTATTTGTAGTGAGAAACAATCGAACACGGCAGAATTCGTCAAACAAACATTAAAATTCCTCAAAAACCGACAAGCCGACTTCAGGGAATTATTTGAAACATACATTATGGATTCTCTCTCCTCTAAGGCAGGCAGGTTGGGGTCTAAATTCCCTATAAACTTATAAAATAAAGAGTTTGTTACTTTATTTTATAAGTTTATAGGGAATTTAGACCCCAACCTGCCTGCCTTAGAGGAGAGAGAATCCATAATGTATGTTTCAAACAAACATAATTAATTATTTAATGCTTTTAAATTTACACGATTCTGATTCCTCCGAAATCTACGAGTGATAAATTTTTAGTTCATTTATTTACTACTACAATTCGCACACACCCACTCACACAATATTTCAATAAAGATTATAACGTTTTATTGACACTTTTACTTATAACTTAAAAACCAAAATAACTACATAGGTTGAACAGTTTCGAACTTAATAAGAGAAGTATAAAATAGGAGCAGGTGACAAAGAGTAGGGTAGGGAACAAAGAGTGGGGAAAAATAAAAAGAGCACGACGTGGAGCAAAGAGAGGGTAAAATACAAAGAACAGGAAGGCAGGGGTCAAAATGTGGGACGAGAAACAAAGAAGTCATGGCAGAGAACACAGCAGGGCAAGTTACAAATAGTAGTGAAAAATAAAAATAAATGCCAGGAAACACATGGCAAAATAAAAAACAATAGCATGGGAAGAATACAATAAAGAAGTAAGGTCAGAAAACAAACAGCAGGGAAAAATACAAAGTGTAGGGCAAAACACCAAAATCTGGGCAAGTACAAACAGAAAACAAAGAAAAACCATTCCGTTATCCTAACTTGGTTGGTCTATGATATGGTTCCATTCCCTCCACCCGGTTACCCTACCTTGGTTGATCTACGTTATGGTTCCACCCGGTTATCGCTTGGAACAGACTGTTCTGCTGTAGCGGCAATGATAGGTTGTTGCGCTTCCCTGGACTTTGTTTGTTCGGGTGACCAGTCGGCTGGTTAAGAGACCCCGCCTCAAAACCTAAACAAAACGAATCGTCAGTCGGCTACAAACTGTGACATCGAAAGTAAGGAAATACAAAATCGCTGGAAGGGTGAATGGGATTGAGTTAGAACATTTGATTACGTCGTTTGACCAAAAAAATTCGCTTTACGCACATCCTCAACTACATATAGAATTAATTAAATACCGGCTTTGTCATAATTAATAAAAATAAATTTATACTCTATCTTGATTAATTTAATACTAACCAAGCATACCAATAGTGGGCTCTATACTGTCCAGTGATTGATCAATATCATCGTCGCTTTCTTCCTGAGCTGTTACATTTCTGACAACACTTTCTAGAATATCATCAAATCCTTCACCATTGCTCTAATGGGAACACAGGTACATAACTTATTTCACCATAAATTAACTGCAACTTAATATTATCACAACTAAATAAGTCTCTTTTTATTATCCACACGCTTCTCGTCTAGGGTGAAGTCAATGATGTGGTTGGTGGGAGGTATTATAAGAATCTACGAATTTTTTTTGTAAATATTGTTTAATACTTTAAGCCGTTACATACCTGTTCTACTGAACCAGAAGTTGGTGAAGGTTTTGAGTTTGGGTACATTGGGGAAGAAGCGGCATTGGGGTACATTGGTGAAGCAGCAGTATTGGAGTATAAGGACGACGGCGGTGTATTCGGGAACATTTGTGAAGGGGAATTGTTTGGGAACATTGGTGATGGAGCAGTGTTTGAGAACATAGGTGATGGAGCAGTGTTTGGGAACATAGGTGATGGAGCAGTGTTTGGGAACATAGGTGATGGAGCAGTGTTTGGGAACATAGGTGATGGAGCAGTGTTTGGGAACATAGGCGAGGGCGTTGTGTTCGGGAAAATTTGTGAGGCATTGGTTGGCAGGGGCCACGGTGACATGGGAGGCCTACGGATACCCATGGGGAAGTTTGAGCTTGAGGGAAGACCTGGAGAGCCGATCGTGTATGGTAACCGCTGCTGGAGGGAATTCTCGTTCTGCAGTAGATTCACTAAGAGGGGGCTGCAATGGAGAACATTAATTATTAATCTCCAAAATAAAAATATATTGAGTTTGTATTGTAATGCTTTTGTATGATTGTTTCATATTCAAATATAAATTATAATAAAACCGAATGATTAATTACAAAAATTAAACATAATACAATTAAACTCATAAGTACTGACTCTGGAGACCCCAATTTGAATGAAGCACTATAATTACATACCGGTACTTAAGTGGTTATGAAATTATAGATGCTAGTAATCATACCGCTTTATAAATATATGTTGCTAAGAGTTTTCGGCCCGCCCTGAAAAGTAGAGATGGCGGCCCCAATTTCTAAATAAATTGGAGTTGAGCTGTTAATGCAACTGTAATTAAAGGTGTAATATTATGGTTTTGTTCAACTTAAGACTGCCTGTTCAATAGAAGTGGATTAGGTGAGAGAGTGAATGTCAGGGACAAGTGGCTGAACTGGTTAGCGCTACTGATGAGGCTTGATAGGCTGAAACGTATGTAGGCTGAAACGTTCAACCCCCGGTGACGCGCTTTCTCATTTTTTCCATTTCTGAACCAAACCATAATATTACACCAATTTCTAAAAACTACATTTTGATTTTTCAGATATTTACTTCACAAGGTTATAAGCATAGTCATCAACTCGCACGATACAATATGCTAACATACAGTAACAGAAACGAACGCCAGTAGTAACCGGTATCCCATAGTAATGTGTGACGATAGTACGTTGAATGTACGCCCATGTAAAGAATACTAGGTTTTCACTTTTTCGTCTTTTTGGTGGAAATTTTATTGTAATTATATGAAGGATTTGTATTCTTTTTAATTTCTCATTATTAAATGTTTCATGCTCTTATTCCTATCTAATAACCTGTATAGATATTAATTCGTTTATTGTTTTGGTTAGATTCAGCCCTTCTGTAACCCGGGTTTTTAGTGAAAACCTAGTATTCTTCACATGGGGTAAAGTGAAATATAACATCAGAAACTGTGGTATACTTCACATGGGGATGGGCGTGAATAAATATTAATTGACATTAATGGCTGGCGTCTAAACCGAATAAATATGACAGATAAAAGGTCTTATAGTTATTATCGAAATATTTAGTGGTAAATCGAGATAAATATTCATTCAATATACCACGTATGTGGTATATTTCTCACAGTTATCATTAATGGTATTCCTACCTCAACAAGCTAACGTCTTTGTCCTGCGGCGCATTCAGTTGGGTGACTACATTGAGACGGGGTTTCGGTTGATCCGGTAAGGTGTAAGCTATGGAAGGTAACCGTGATTGGTTGTACTGGTGGGCTGTGTCGTTTACGGGAGAGCGCAGGTGTGAGTCGGGGATCAGAGAATGTGTGTGCAGAGGGGAACCTGGAAGTAAACATTAGCTACAGTATTGAGATACACTTTATTGACATATTAATTAAGTGGATAATGGATAATTAATTAAGTGAACCGTTCTCATCAGACTTTAATAAATTCCAATTATAAATATTGAAATTTAATTAATACTTCTTAAACATACATCTCTTGCCATTTTAAAATAAATTTAAATAAATATTACTTTAGTAAATAATTAATTCCCAATGTAAGAATTTGACAAAACCAAAACATTTCTTCGCAAAATAAAATATCGATGTGGACTTTAATCCGGCATCTCGATCCGGCATCCGGCACCTTTAATCCACCGCTCTGAACTAGCGAGCTATCACTGCGTTCGAACGAGTGAGCTATCCCTGATGAACTAGTGAGCTATCCCTTCTGACCTAGTGAGCTATCCCTGCTGAACTAGTGAGCTATCCTAATGAACTAGTGAGCTATCCCTGTTAAACTAGTGAGCTATCCCTGATGAACTAGTGAGCTATCCCATCCCTGATGAACTAGTGAGCTATCCCATCCCTGCTGAACTCGTGAGCTATCCCTGCTGAACTAGTGAGCTATCCCTGTTGAACTCGTGAGCTATCCCTGTTGAACTCGTGAGCTATCCCTGTTGAACTAGTGAGCTATCCCTGTTAAACTAGTGAGCTATCCCTTCTGACCTAGTGAGCTATCCCTGCTGAACTAGTGAGCTATCCTAATGAACTAGTGAGCTATCCCTGTTAAACTAGTGAGCTATCCCTGATGAACTAGTGAGCTATCCCATCCCTGATGAACTAGTGAGCTATCCCATCCCTGCTGAACTCGTGAGCTATCCCTGCTGAACTAGTGAGCTATCCCTGTTGAACTCGTGAGCTATCCCTGTTGAACTCGTGAGCTATCCCTGTTGAACTCGTGAGCTATCCCTGTTGAACTCGTGAGCTATCCCTGTTGAACTCGTGAGCTATCCCTGCTGAACGCGTGAGCTATCGTACTGAACTAGTGAGCTATCCCTGTTCAACTAGTGAGCTATCCCTGCTGAACTCGTGAGCTATCCCTTATGAACTAGTGAGCAATCCCATCCCTGCTGAACTCGTGAGCTATCCCGGCTGAACTAGTGAGCTATCCCTGTTGAACTAGTGAGCTATCCCTGTTGAACTCGTGAGCTATCCCTGTTGAACTCGTGAGCTATCCCAGTTGAACTCGTGAGCTATCCCTGTTGAACTCGTGAGCTATCCCTGCTGAACTCGTGAGCTATCCCTGTTGACCTAGTGAGCTATCCCTGCTGACCTAGTGAGCTATCCCATCCCTGATGAACTAGTGAGCTATCCCATCCCTGCTGGACTCGTGAGCTATCCCTGCTGAACTAGTGAGCTATCCCTGCTGAACTAGTGAGCTATCCCTGCTGAACTATTTGAGCTATCCCTGCTGAACTAGTGAGCTATCCGTGCTGAACTAGTGAGCTATCCCGGCTGAACTAGGAGGTATCCCTGTTGAACTACTGAGCTATGTGAGCTATCCCTGCTTAACTAGTGAGCTATCCCTGCTGAGCTGGTGAGCTATCCATGCTGAACTAGTGAGCTATCCCTACTGAACTAGTGAGCTATCCCTGCTGAACTAGTGAGCTATCCCTACTGAACTAGTGAGCTATCCCTGCTGAACTCGTGAGCTATCCCTGTTGAACTCGTGAGCTATCCCTGTTAAACTAGTGAGCTATCCCTGGTGAACTAGTGAGCTATCCCTGTTGAACTAGTGAGCTATCCCTGTTGAACTAGTGAGCTATCCCTGTTGAACTAGTGAGCTATCCCTGCTGAACTAGTGAGCTATCCCTGTTGAACTAGTGAGCTATCCCTGCTAAACTAGTGAGTTATCCCTGCTGAACTAGTGAGCTATCCCTGTTGAACTAGTGAGCTATCCCTGCTGAACTAGTGAGCTATCCTATCCCGGCTGAACTAGGAGCTATCCCTGTTGAACTAGTGAGCCATGTGAGCTATCCCTGCTGAACTAGTGAGCTATACCTGCTGAACTAGTGAGCTATCCCTGCTGAACTAGTGAGCTATCCCTGCTGACTCGTGAGCTATCCCTGTTGAACTCGTGAGCTATCCCTGTTAAACTAGTGAGCTATCCAGGCTGAACTAGTGAGCTATCCCTGCTGAACTAGAACTAGTGAGCTATCCCTGCTGAACTAGAACTAGTGAGCTATCCCTGCTGAACTAGTGAGCTAACCCTGTTGAACTATTGAGCTATCCCTGCTAAACTAGTGAGGTATGCCTGCGTTCGAACATATTATGAGTTTATCAGACATATTACTGATTGGTTTTACTATCAGTTGGGCCTATCGAATTACTGAAATTAAAACCATAGAATACGGGTTGATTCCAGTTTAATTTTTGCTCCCAGTTTAGTATTTTATCCGCGATTGGTTGCTTGAGAAATAACTGGCTGTGATTGGAGAAAAATTCTGCACAATTAATTTTCCTCGGGCAATGAATGATTCCACATGGTGCCATATCAAACAGTCTGGTAGTTACGGTACAACTACTTACTTCTAGCACCAACAACTGTAGACTGTTAGTACCTGAAGGACGTACCAGCCAGTATAATACCTCAGTCCATTAGTACCCTAATGTTGTAGTAAGTAAATCAATCATTATAGCTGCTGTAGCTTTCAGGGTTGGTTGTTTACTCAAACGGCGACAATCCCCCGGGTCTCTTAAGTTGTCCTTCAGCAAGGGACCTGTCGCACAGATATCTACGTCAACCCGTAGGATGGGTATATTGGGGCTCTCCAAACTATTGGGCGACTTAGCTCCGAGATCTGTGAAGGAGAACGAGATTAAGAACTACTTCGGAAGGATAGTAGCAATCGATGCCTCCATGTCCATCTACCAGTTCCTTATAGCAGTGCGATCGGAGGGGAACGTTCTAACCAACGAGGCGGGAGAGACCACATCCCATCTAATGGGTCTTTTCTACAGGACAATCAGGATGGCCGAGCAGGGAATCAAACCAATATACGTGTTCGACGGGAAACCACCGGAACTAAAATCCGGCGAGTTGGACAAACGTAAAGAACGGAGGGACGAGGCAGAGAAAGCGCTGGCCGAGGCGCAGGAGAAAGGCGACACCGAAGGCATAGATAAGTTCAACAGACGACTCGTCAAGGTAACCAAACATCACTCGGAGCAGTGCAAAGAATTGCTACGGGTTATGGGCGTCCCCTACGTAGACGCGCCTTGCGAAGCGGAAGCTCAATGCGTCGAGATAGTAAACAAAGGGAAGGCCTACGCGGTCGGCACAGAGGATATGGACAGTCTTACATTCGGGGCCAAAGTCCTGCTGCGGCATCTAACCTACAGCGAGGCTAGGAAGATGCCGATACAAGAGTACCACGTGGAGAAGGTGCTCAGCGAGTTGGGAATAGATAGAAGCGCTTTCATAGATCTATGCATCCTTCTGGGCTGCGATTACTGCCCCTCCATTAAGGGAATCGGGCCGAAACGCGCTATCGATTTAATCACGAAACACAAAAGTATCGAGGAAGTTCTCAAACAGATAGACACAGCGAAGTACCCCGTCCCGGACGAGTGGAAGTTTAAGGAGGCGAGGGAACTCTTCCTCAATCCGGAGGTGGAAGACGCCACTGAGTTCGAGCCGAAGTGGGAAGAGCCGGATGTGGAGAAGGTAGTAGAGTTTATGGTTCAACGAAACGGGTTCAATGAGGAGCGGATACGGAACTCGTTGAAGAAGTTGGTGAAGGCGCGATCGGGAAGCACCCAGGGACGGTTGGATCAGTTCTTCACGGTACTTCCCGCCTCGGCCAGCACACCCACAACAGTGGGAAAACGGAAGTCGACAGAACCGAAGGGTTCGGCAAAGAAGAAGCCCAATACCGGGAGAGGGGGAGGGAGACGACCTCGATAGGTCACTGGATACATAGGTCGAAGGGTCACTGACCCCACTAACGGCGGCCCAACTATACTAACGCCAGTAGCCAATCTACTAGATTTGGATTCAAAGGAGTCTATTTTTTTTATGATTTATTAACTGACAGTATAATTATTATTATTATAGACTTTCCATAAACGTAACAGTGAACAATAAAGATGACTTCGTTGCACTGAACATTGACCTAATGTGTGAAACATCATAGAGAAAAGTGTAATTGCACTGATTAATAAAAGTCAGTAATCCCCCATCATTATTGAAGTTCGTTGTGTTTCATATTTATGAACATTAACATATTTAAGTGCAATGATATTTCTAACTTAATGTCAATTATTTAGGTTTTAAAAAAATGTATAAAGTACTTCGGCCGTTAGGCCAGGTTTCTTGACGACTATAAACTACTCATTTAGCTACCATTTAGGGATGCAAGACAGAGATGCGCCTTGGCTAGTCACTTTAAGTAAATCCAAGGCAACATATTTAACCACTACGTGAAGGTGGGACCACAGCTAACCTAACTAGGTTTAGTAAACTCGAACGAGTTGGGACCACAGCTAACCTAACTAGGTTTAATAAACTCGAACGAGTTGGGACCACGGCTAACCTAACTAGGTTTAATAAACTCGAACGAGTTGGGACCACGGCTAACTTAACTAGGTTTAGTAAACTCGAACGAGTTGGGACCACGGCTAACCTAACTAGGTTTAATAAACTCGAACGAGTTGGGACCACGGCTAACTTAACTAGGTTTAGTAAACTCGAACGAGTTGGGACCACGGCTAACCTAACTAGGTTTAATAAACTCGAACGAGTTGGGACCACGGCTAACTTAACTAGGTTTAGTAAACTCGAACGAGTTGGGACCACGGCTAACCTAACTAGGTTTAATAAACTCGAACGAGTTGGGACCACGGCTAACCTAACTAGGTTTAATAAACTCGAACGAGTTGGGACCACGGCTAACTTAACTAGGTTTAATAAACTCGATCGAGTTGGGACCACGGCTAACTTAACTAGGTTTAGTAAACTCGAACGAGTTGGGACCACGGCTAACCTAACTAGGTTTAATAAACTCGAACGAGTTGGGACCACGGCTAACTTAACTAGGTTTAATAAACTCGAACGAGTTGGGACCACGGCTAACCTAACTAGGTTTAATAAACTCGAACGAGTTGGGACCACGGCTAACCTAACTAGGTTTAATAAACTCGAACGAGTTGGGACCACGGCTAACTTAACTAGGTTTAGTAAACTCGAACGAGTTGGGACCACGGCTAACCTAACTAGGTTTAATAAACTCGAACGAGTTGGGACCACGGCTAACTTAACTAGGTTTAGTAAACTCGAACGAGTTGGGACCACGGCTAACCTAACTAGGTTTAATAAACTCGAACGAGTTGGGACCACGGCTAACTTAACTAGGTTTAGTAAACTCGAACGAGTTGGGACCACGGCTAACCTAACTAGGTTTAATAAACTCGAACGAGTTGGGACCACGGCTAACTTAACTAGGTTTAGTAAACTCGAACGAGTTGGGACCACGGCTAACCTAACTAGGTTTAATAAACTCGAACGAGTTGGGACCACGGCTAACCTAACTAGGTTTAATAAACTCGAACGAGTTGGGACCACGGCTAACTTAACTAGGTTTAATAAACTCGATCGAGTTGGGACCACGGCTAACCTAACTAGGTTTAATAAACTCGAACGAGTTGGGACCACGGCTAACCTAACTAGGTTTAATAAACTCGAACGAGTTGGGACCACGGCTAACCTAACTAGGTTTAATAAACTCGAACGAGTTGGGACCACGGCTAACTTAACTAGGTTTAATAAACTCGATCGAGTTGGGACCACGGCTAACTTACTAGGTTTAATAAACTCGAACGAGTTGGGACCACGGCTAACCTAACTAGGTTTAATAAACTCGAACGAGTTGGGACCACGGCTAACTTAACTAGGTTTAATAAACTCGATCGAGTTGGGACCACGGCTAACTTACTAGGTTTAATAAACTCGAACGAGGTTCTTATATTGAAACGGGAATAATATTTGGTTTATGTTTGTTTCTCATATAAGACAAAGTCTATCACGTTATTTTTTAAACAATATCATGTTTTGATCTCAGCACAACTTGTACAGTAAGATTGTAAGCTAAATTTTGCAATATCTTCGACTTCTCTGCGGAATTCAGCAAATGGTTTTCATTGGATCTGTCATTCCAATTTTTTGAAACTATGGAATGTTGCCTGTACATTTTGTTAAATATTTCCTCGGAATAAAAATGTTCTCTACCGGTACAACGAAAATAAATACTTTGTTTTCAATGAGAAATCATACGAAACCCACCTAGCGTTGTGTTGTGTGCACCATTTGGGTTGCCCGGAAACCGAATGGGTGCCCCCACGCTATTGGTTATCATCTGCTGCTGTTGAGTAGGACCGGGAGAGGTTCCAGAATTAACACGCAGTTTAGAAACCTGTCAAGTAAACAAATTTATGTTTTAGACTAAAAACTAACTTCAATTAAATATTAATATTGTAACATTCAAATCTGATGAATGTATAATGGAATAATAATTCCTGGGACAGTATGGGTGAAATGGGTCCCGACAACACTAAATTAGTCACTCCCTGACGGGGCCCAGAAGGGATTACAGTCTATAAGAGCCATGGGACAGGTAGCCGCGGCGCGGTATAAATGGATGCCCGTAGTGAATGAAATGTACAGCCAGGCCAGTACTGCCACTAGACAGGAAATCCCGACGCCAAGGTATTGTTTAATCGCCGGAAATAATCAATTGTTTGGACGGAATTAATGTTTGCATGTCGAGAATAATTATTTTGATACTGCAAAAAAGTTTCGGAAAAATATTATGAAATTTAACCCTTAAACTGGTAAGGATTTTTCTAAAACGTCATCTCCGCTTGGTGAAAACTCTAATGAGTTCTGCGATTGTCAGTTGTTAGCAAGTCGTAAGACTTTATTACTGTAAGAAAAAATGCTACTGGCTACTGACTACTGACCTAGAGCAAAAACGACTCTAACGATTTTGATGAAATTTGCATGAACCATGAAAATAGATTTATATGGGTACTTGTGAAATCGCGGTTTAAATTGAAACATCTCAACTTGTTTTACTTCGAAAAATAGCCGCATAAAACGAAAATTGCCATAGACTCAATTATAGAATCACCAGCTGATGTGCTCATGAAAAAAATGATAGAGAGTGTCTAGTAATGAATGCTACTATTGAATAGGCCCGGCCCAAACTGCAGAGAAGTATATTACTTGCCAAGTTTAGTAAGGTTGTGTTTACTCAGTAACTCTATCCCAGACAGCAAGCAAATATCAACTGTTAGTTACCCCAGCTGATAGCTCTTCCCAGTGAATCCTATGGGAATATCTACCAGGTTACTCACTGTGCTGTGTTATGTGGCAGGCCAGCTGAATGAATTTTAGTTAGACAGCGTACTTCTGTTGAGTATCCGGTACTACAATTTTGGTAATTAAAAACCTTTTAGGAGGAGGAGGTTAATGACTTAATCTTGGCAAACATTAAATACATGATTCATTCAACCCAGAGTAAATTAGTTTAAAATTACCTACTGTGTCGCTCTGCTGAATGAATTTGAGCAATAATTGGGTAGGTTAATTCTTCACTCAACCCACACATATATACTTAATGACTAACTGTACATCCCCTGCGTAATAAGACTTCACATTGGAAGATTTTTCCATACCCAGTATAATACCAGTATAATTCATTTTTAAAATAAATTAAGATTACCTTCTCAACCCAGAGGGAATCTGTCTTATGTTTCTACTGTATACTGCGCGCATCACCTACTATAGAAATTCAAAAAGTTTAATGAATTTTAGCAATAATAATTGTATAGATTACTTATAACTGCTACAGTAGAATCAGCTTTAGCGAATATCCATTACTGTAGGTTACTGTTGATAGCGGAGAAACTGAATTACAGTATTATAGTTATTAGCAACTAGCAAGTCCTACACTGAGAAAAATGCTACTTACTACTGCTGACTACTGACCCAGAGCAAAACGGCTCTAATTATTTTTATAAAATTTTGAATGCGCCTTGAAAATAGATTTCTAAGGGGATTTGTTAAATCGCGGTCTAAATTGAAACATATTTACCAAAATAATAACGGATTCGACTTATTACTTCTTTTGCGCGATTGTATTGAATTCATGAGCTACTAGTATTACAGCCAAGGCGTCCTTTAATACAGGCCATGCAGCCGAGATTTAGGCAAAATTAGCGTAGGCTGAAAGTTTTACAATGGGCTATATAGGAATTTCAATGAATATTATGGTTAGTAAGACAATGTTTGTATCTTGTTAGTTGAAATATACGTCAGTAAGCAATAATTTGTAATTTATTATGTATGTACTAATATTTAGACATTTCAAATGACGTCTAATCAAAAAAACTTCTTAATAATATTATATTTATTTAATATAATTAACCATTCATTTAATACTAAGTACAAGGCATAGCTTTGGTGGATATGGCGACATAATGGCGGTGACGTTTTGGTGGCTCTGGTGACATGGTGCTGTATCGGTGGCGTTATGGTTATGGACTTAATATATATTATTACTATATGTTACTATATTATATACTATATTATATTATTACTTTATATTATTATTAGGTACCTATGCAAACCTTAGGTAACTATGGCAACCTATGGAAACCTATTCAGGGTTCGGTTACTCAGAGAGTGGCGTCGAAATTAGATCGGCAGTAGCCGACACAGCATTTACGAGGCATTATCAGTCTATAGGCAGTTACAGAGTTAAAGTATAGGCCTAAGAATGTGGAACGATATAAACAAAACTTGTTTTTAATTAGCCAACTAACGAACTAATTAAATTAATACAAATTAGTCTAACTCCGGCAACCAGCAAGAATGTTTGTTGCAGTACTCTTGTTCTTGTTCTTGTACACACACACCTGAACACTGCGGTGTACAACATCAGTAGTAGGCCTACTGTTGTCACTAAAGTGATACAAAAGTTTCAGCCTACGCTAATTTCACCTAAATCTCGGCTGCATGGCCTGTATTAAAGGGCGCCTTGATTACAGCACATTGAGCTATAACAGCTATTACTATTGATACCTCGATTCCTCTCCTACTACTCTGTCCGACTGAATAAAAATAATCACTTCGCTAACCGCCGCTCTCTATCTGCTATCATAATAACAGCTGTTATAATTCATTAGATGATTACAACATAATTTTGCGGTGAACAGAAATAATTATTAGTTTGAAGCTGTGTATAAATTCAAAATTTCTCATACACCGGGATTACAGCACTACAGCACAAAGAAGGTAACTAAGTTTGAAGTAAGAAGGTAACTAAGTTTGAAGTCACTAGTAATGGACATAAGATTGAAAATAAAAAGGAAGTTAAATATTTAGGCGCCACATTGGATAACTGCTTATCAGGAGAAAGTACAGTGAAAAATATTTTCTCGAAAGTTAACAGTAGGCTTAGGTTTCTATACAGAAATAAAAATAGTTTGAACACCGACTCCCGCAAGTTACTTTGCTCTTCTTTAATACAGTGTCACATGGACTATGCATGCTCTTCTTGGTATGAAGGCTTAACCAAACAGCTTAAATGTAAATTACAAGTAGCTCAGAATAAAGTAGTACGATTTATTAAAGACTACAAACCTAGGCACCACCTAACTCCAGATGACTTTTCTGAATCTGGACTACTTAACTTAGATAGTAGAGTTAAGCAGCTACGCCTTAACCATGTGCATAAAGTGTATAATGGTAAATGTCCCAATTACCTAAAACAAAAATTCAACAGAGTACGCGATACACACTCTTACAGTACCAGAGCTAGTGCTTCAAACTTCTACCTCCCGAATTGCAAATCCTTTGAATCTGATACTTTCTTTTTTAACGGCATAAAAAATTGGAACGCTCTGCCTAATGAAATTAAAAACCTAAATAATCAACATTCTTTTAAATCTGCAGTTAAATCTCACCTCCGTGTGCAATGTAAAAATAGGTACAATAGTCCTACAGTAAGTTATTAGTTTATTAATTATTTACTATTTATACTGTAATTACGTTTTATATTAAATTGTTCTGTACATTACATCTTTATCGTTGAGTCGGGCATTGTCACGCTCTCGGTAAAGTTGTACATGTACATAGTGTAATTACGTTTTATATTAGTTTTAGGTTAGCGTAGTGTAATATTGTATTTGTAACCAAGTAACATAAAGGACCCCCTTGGAAATAAGCTGCAAAGCTTTAGGGGTAATCCTATATGTTATGTTGGACAATACCTTTATACCGGTACATTGTTTGGTGTATTTGTTATTGTTTTTACATAATGTATAAATAAATCTATCTACAGTACGGGATTACAGCACGCTCAGAGTACTAAATTATCGGACAGAACAAAAAGCTTTCACTTGACTCTTACGACTCGCTTCACGGGCCGCTAGGCCCGTCTCTAGTACTTGGTGGGAAATATTTATGAAATATATTCTGACTAATATGAGTTGTTCGCTAACGCCGCAAAGATACGCATTTAGTTCTTTCTTTATTTTTGAATATGATCTTGTTTGTGTACTCTGCGCTTTATTTTCTATTTATTTTCGAATCTTATCTAGTTCGTGTACTATTACTATTACATCTTTATTCCTTTTACCCATTTATTATTATTATTACCGTACGTTTAATTGCTAATTATCTCTTTCGTATTTTTCCCAGTATTAATTTCATTGATCTTTCATTTGTTCTATAATTGCTCACATTTCATATTACTTTGTTTCCATTATTTCACATATTTTCACTTTACATAATCACTTTACATACTTAAACTGACCCGTTCTTGTTCCGTCTCCCAGAAAGTAATTTTAGTAAGTAATTCAAATAGTCCTTAATTAACAAACATTATAGTGATATTTTTTGATTTGAAAGCTGTCATTGATAAAACTTCAGTCTAGATTTGTTTCTTATTGGAATATTTAACACCTTTGTATTATTACCTTCCATTCTTGCTGGTCTAAATGTTCGAACCTTTATTTGATTCTCGGCTAATTTAATAATTAATAGTGTAGATATCATCCTTTGACCCTGAGACGCTCGACGACGTCCGGCAGTCTTGTGGTTTTCATAAGTAGGCTGCCCGTGATCCTCTTACAAGGGTTGGCTGATCATATCACACATATCAAATTAATATTTCATTTATGCGAGAGATATTGTGGTTCGTGTACATTTCTGACGGCGAAGATCATCCCCTCTCTATACATCCACACTGCAAATTAATTATACATCACTGCTCTAACCAATCATAATAGAGATTCACTTCACTCGTTATCCAATGACAAACACAATCTAGCTTTCCTGATTGACCTCTCAATTATCCCCATCCCAAGTAATTCAGCTTTCAATCTCTTTAAATCTCAAATTGCTCTTCATTCTAAGCCTTTTTATATTTCTGGGTGACGCACAAGATTTTTTACCGCTCTACAACCGTTCGTCTCATTTATTTATGTCTGTTATTTTTCCGCTCAATTTACCGCTCCACAACTTTGCTTTATTTCTTTTCGAATCGTCTTTATTTTTCCCTTATTTTTTGATAGTTTCCTTGTTCGATTGTATATTATTATTCTTTATGCGTATCATTTCGACGTTCTGAAATTATTTTCAAATAGAATCAATACTGCAGTTTATGCTAAAATAACAAATTATATATTTCATTTCGAATGATTTCTTTATGTGTAACAAAGATAACAATAAATAACCAGATTTTTATAATTCCATCTTGCCTTTTTTATGAGCGTGTTGATATAATGAAAACTTAGCGTCACCTTGAGTATTAGTACACGCACATGAGTTTAATGAGAGTAAGTTCTATACTTGGTGGGAACTTTTCCTTCAATCTATTCTGCTTTGGTGAAAACTCGAGTTATATTAAAACCTGCCAGGAAGGTAACATTGAATTATCTGTCAACGTCAACAGGCCCATTGTATTGGGCTGTTGATGAGCTTCATGACAGTAGTTGAATCGACTCCAGACGATCACAACTACTCGGTAGTAAAGCGCGGGAAAATTGTCTAATTTCAACTCTAATGGCCGTTTCATCATTATAACTATAAGTCACAAACAAACTGTATGCACCAGTTTGAAGGTCATTTTCTCCTCTTTCAGATGATATATATAACGGCCTCTGAAGTTGTAAATTACGCAGTCTATCGCTAACTTAATGCTGTGAATTAATTCGCAGTTATTTTAAAATAATTAATCTTATTCAATAAAAAAAAAACTGTTGGGAAGATCCAGTTTTTGTCAACATTTTCAATGCGGAGAAATTAAATTGTGCTCTCTAACTGCACGAGTCGGCTGATTTAAAGTACGAGCGAAGCGATTGCTAAAATCCCAACGAGTGCAACACTCAATACACGATGGCAAAATATCTTAATTTCGGACCTCTGAAACTAGTGACAATGAGTTATCTGATTTATTTTTACTGGATCTATTAAGGAGTGGAGGGGTGGGGGGGGGGGGGGGGTGCTTGGTAACTCCCCTGGTCTTTTTTTTAATTTGTTTATATCTCCAATGTGGTTGAAAAAGGCATAGAAAACGATATAATATCGAAAAGAGAATGAACTATAAAGTAAATAAAATTTGAAAAAAAAATTTTAACCATGAAAAACCCCATGTTTTTTCTAATTTATCATTAAAATTTTTGAAATTAAGAAAACTTGTCGAAATTTATTGAAGCTTATGAAATTACCTTTCTTTCATATAAATCAAAAATTGGAAAAAAAGGTTAAGAAATGGCGGAGGAGTAGTATTTTTCGTGTGAAAAAATGTTTACCGTTCCGTTACGCCCCTAAGCGTCACAGATACATTATATTTAATTGTAAAATGAAAAATCTAAGAAATCTCTGGATTTACATTTAATTTATTTAATATCTTTTACTTGTACGAATAATTTTCATGCCATTCTTTTTATGAATTCCAAACTGATAATTCCGCATTCAATTCTTAAATTTACATAAACGTTTTTTGAACTATAAGTATAACTATAACTATAAGTATATATATAGAATAAAAACTCTCACCAAGGAGGAATAGCAGAAAAATCTAATCTCTACCAAGTCCAGACGATGGCGCATAAACATATATGAGTTCTCACCAAGTCAAACACAACCATTAAAAAAGTATCCAAGTGGAATTGGCCCTCCCAACACTCATGAGTTTTCACCAGTTTAAGGGTTTAATAGTAAAATGCGGGTATCAAAGTGGTGTGTGTAAAATTTATAATAAAATAGTTAATATTTAATTGCTACTATTAGCTCATTTTATATTTAAGGGGAGGGATGCCGGCCTGCCCCCCCCCCCCCCCCCCCCTCTCTCTCTCTCCCAGGGTCAACATTTTGTAATTATATTTATTCTACAGCAGAATTTAAAAATGGCTTAACTATATCTATTTTAGTTTTCGAGCTATCGCCTTCTCTTGGCCGATAGTCAAATGTAAGACAGACAGACAGACAACCGACCGCCGGACAGAATAGATTCCACCAAATTTTAAAACGGACACCGAAAAAAAAATAAGCGACCCAGTTAACTAACTCCCTTAAATATAATTTTAGAATTGTTGAATTCCTTTGCATCAGACATTATTAGTACCCTAGTACACATCTGTTATTAACCAACCAAATAGATTACAAATAGACAGTTTTGAGCAGGAAGATTTTTGACAACCTCATACAAAATACAACTCCATCAAATAAATATGTGAAATAACACCCAGAATGCCACATTAATGTTGATTTTTTCCCAACTAGATCCCCTGACATGCACTATACAATACACTGTATACTACAATGTGTACAGGGTAAGTTAGAGACTGCCAAACCTTTTGATTTCTCTTGCGAGTTGCATCTTTGGGTAAGGGAGGCGGCAATGGTCGGAGGAATGTGGCGCCATCGATTAGCTGAGGTTCGGATGATGGGCCAGGTATCGGTTCTCCACTCGACACCACATTATTAACGATTCCATCTATAGGAGAACAATTTATTATAGTGTACCACCACACTGATTCTATACTTAAAATATTTTATTATTTAATGTGTAACTTACAGTAAATATTTTGCATGGCAAATTTAATACTTTCTACGCCACTAAATCTAATTTTTGGATAAGGGGAGCTTGAGTTGGATTAATTTTCGGGGTGTAGGAAAAGTTTGTTTTCAGGAGGTCCAAACCTTAATTAAAACTGCATGTTGTAACCCTAACAACAAATCATTTACGGTAGTCAATGAATTACCTAAATAACTCAACTTTGGTTATTTTACAGGAGAATCCAAAACTGTATATTTAGTATTTATTTACTGCAACGAACTACATGATATCTGAGATATGGGCGTTTGAAAGTTGATAGCTTTGCAGCCGCGCGAGGCTATTTTACTCCCTTTAACAATACTCCGCATTCTGGAACACTTTGCAACGTGATAGTATTAGTTATTGCATTATTGCCCAGCTACTTATGAATATGTATGTTCCAGAATTATGTGTCTTTATGAAATATAAGAATATACCCTCCGAAGATGCAAAACCATGCCACATTCGAATGCTCATTCCTTATCTGTTTTTCAACGAAATTCAGATTGTGTTACACATTTGGAATCCTTGTATGGCCAGCTTTCTAACAGTACCATCAAATCATTATAAGGTTATATAATAACTGCGGTGTAACTGGTGCAATATCGCCGGTTTTTATAAAGGTAGTCGTTGTAGTAGTAGTTCCGGGATAGGCCCGGCCCTTTATTCTCCGAAATATATAATATTAGTAAAAATTATTAATCAACTCCCAAATCACGTAATGTAAATAATGTTTATCAGACAGTCGTCGAAATAGCTTTAATCGTTAAAAGAGTTTTAATTGTCTTAGGTATTTGCATTTAAAAATTTTTATTTTATTTTTTTTACTTTTTGATTATTTTTCCAAGGAGAGAGCAAAGCAAAAGCAAACAGTCGGCCGAAGCCGGAGGCGACCCGAAGGCTCCTCTTTCGATAGCTGCTACCCGAGGGTATGGGTGGGCGCTACTCCTATCCCAAGCTACTTCTATTTAACTGGTACTCATTTTATCGACCCCAGTGGATGAAAGGCTGAGTTGAGTGGACCCTGGCGGGGCTGAACCTACAACTATTAGATTGCAGGCCCGGCGCTCAACCAAATGAGCTACCCCGCCTAAGGAGAGAGAAAGAAATTAAATGGTGTTACTTAATTTTAGTTTTTTTTAATTTGTTATAACTTCTATAACAGCAAGTTTTTTAGCCTCTTAAGGAAAACTGATTAAAGGACTAGCTCTTAAAGAGTCGTCAAGTTTATTCCATTCTAGTGGCCCTTGAAATTTTGCGGATCTTTTAGTGACTTCCAAACGCGCGCTGGGCAAGTTAAAATTACCCCTAGATGCTGAACGAGTATTGTAGTGTAGATTTAACGAAAAGATGAGATAATGGGTGCTTTGAGTTTTTACTAATATCGTACATTAACCCACATATGTTATATCTATACAATTAATAAATTAATTACCCGGTAATATTAATTTGGTTATGTGTTTATTAATTCGTTCCTATTTTGTTATTGTTAATAATATAAGTTTGTTTACATTAATTTGTTTTGCTACATCGGTACTTTGTTAATTTAAAACGCAACTATTTTACAACTGTTCAAATCAGTTATCTCTCAATGTACTAAATGACTGTCGAGAACCAGAGACCTATCCAGAGAATGTTATCTCATTAAGATTACGAAGTCATTCACATTGTGGGAGGGGGAGAGATGGTATATATAATGCAGGACATTGCTTTCGCCGTGGGGCCCAGCCAGTGCACAATCTTGTGCTTTGGCTGCCTAATGGAGTGAATAAGCACGGTGGACAGCCATGACTTTATTGAGACGCATCTTAAATGACACTGGCCTTGAAGATGCGGATAATCTCGCGAAAGTCATGGGGGATAGGGAGTTGTGGCGGTGCAATTTTGTCGAAAAGCCGGCACAGCATTCTGCATGCTGCATTGCAGCCGCATTATATATATTTCATTACATATATTATATGTAATGAAATATATATAATGCGGCTGCAATGCAGCATGCCGATAGCTGCAGTATATATTATATTGGTATATGTTATGAAACTTTTAGTATTTTACAGATAAATAAACTCAAAAAATGTATAAGAATCAATAAAGCTTAGTTAGTTACTTCTCAATAAAAATATAGTATTTACCGGTACCTAGCAACGATATGGCCTGGAATCCCTCAATATCGACTGTAATGATCCCGAGGTCCTTCAGCTGTTGGTTCCCCTCCTCGGCCAGTAACTTAAGTTTCAGAGCGGCGCTGCGAGGTAACGTCAGATGAACCCGGATGCTGTTCCAAGGCTCAACGTTGTTGAGTGCGAAATTATCTGCGTGGTAATCAAATTAATTAACAGTAAGTAAATCAACCGTTAAATGATGAAATTAACATTCAAATCCAAGAAGTGCCTTTTTGAGCTAGAAGAGCGGTTCCAAAATGTTACATTGAATTATTAACGGATTCTACTTTTTTATGTGAACTAATACGAGTGAGTGAGTACGGTACGTACATACATATGGAGAGAAATATGTCTATGTAGGCTGTTGGCATTTTAATTAGACCAAGTTGTGTAAGTTTAGTGTATTTTATTCCAAAATGTATACATTTTACTGAAAATAACAAACTAAAAATCACCATACAAACTATATATCGATGAGAAAGGTTTGCTTTTCCTCATAATGGAATTCTGGAATCCATGTACTGTACACTATCACTAATCGAATAATTATCATTTTAATAGGCCTATATTTTTTTTATATATAACCTCAATGGCTTTTGAGGTTTTAAAATACAAAGATACAGTAGATAACTACTGATACAAAGATACATGTATGAGTATAACATATTTAAAAAAAACGAATACACACAAATATCGACTGAAAAACGACATTACACCATGACCCAGAATATAGTGTCGTAATTCAGTGACACCCCCCCCCCCCCTAATTTTTCTACAAATCGTAATGAGATTGCATGAAATTTGAAACAGAGATAGTTTCACCTCCCGACCACTGACTGGGTGAGCCAGAATTTTTATTTTCAATCTTTAGCTACAAGCGTTTAAAAAAGTGTCTCTAGCAATATTTCACCAGTTACACCGCAGTTATTATTCTACCTTAAAGCTGTTTGTTGGTACCAATGGAAAGCTGGTCATGTAAGGATTCCAAATATGTAACACAATTTGAATTTCGTTGAAAAATAGCTGAGATATGAGCGTTCAAATATTGCATGGTTTTGCAACGACGCAAGGCTATTTTATTCTATTAATAAATAAACCATATTCTGGAACATTTTTTAAATGTATGAATAGCTACGTAATAGTATGATTAAAGATGTAATGCATTGTTGCCCAGCTACGTATTTGGATAAACAAAATATTCCAGATTATGATGCATTTATTAAATAGAATAAAATAGCCCCGCGCAGGTGCATAACCATGCAACATTTGAACGCCCATATCTTAGCTATTTTTCAACGAAATTCAAATTGTTTTACATATTTGAAATCCTTGCAGGGCCAGCTTTCCATTGCTACAAACAAACAGCTATTAAGGTAGAAGAATAACTGCGGTGTAACTGGTGTAATATCGCTGGAGACACTTGTTTTAAACGCTTGTAACAAGAATGATTGAAAGCAAATAAAAAAGGAAAAGGAAAAGAAAGAAAAGCAAAAATAAAAATTCTGGCTCACCCAGTCAGTGGTCGGGAGGTGAAACTATCTCTGTATCAAATTTCATGCAATCTCATTAAGATTTGTAGAAAAATTAGGGGGGGGGGGCGTGTCACTGAATTACGACACTATATTCTGAGACATGGTGTATATATATAATTGGGGAGAGTTAATAAGACGGACGAAGGAAGGTCGACACCGCCACCCACAAACAGAAAAATAAATAAAATCTTACGAGCTTTCTGCCTCAAGTAGAGGCCTTCTTCAGGTATATATAATAGAGAATAAGCATATTAGAGCAACATACAGACATATCAAATCTAAGAATTTAAATTTACCGCCCTAAATATTAAAGCGACCATGCAATATAAAGAAATAATGTACAGTAAAGTAGTTAAGTGAAATGTCATGTATGGTGGGTGTGGGCTGAAAAATATAATGGTGGAAGGTTACCAAAAATATAAAAGAATAGCAGAGTAATTGCGGTTGAGTTCGACATCGCGGGGCGATTGTATGACGGTTTTACCGAATCCGAAACCTCGTATGTATGCAGTTTCTTTTAGAATACGTAGACGACGATTAGTTTCGGAGCAAATGGGTTTAGCCATCAAGAAGTTTACGTTATGTATGATGGCGATGGAATTTGAAAGCTGAATCATTCTTAGAAGAGTTGCTGCCGGGTGCGGTTCGATTCGCCCCTCGACCTTTTCACCCCAAGTCGATTCGCCCCACATTTTTGGGGCATATGGACCTGGGGCGAATCGACTTGGACTGTTGACCGATTCGCCCACCTTCCAAGACCTTCGCCCCAGATGATATTATTGAATGTTTTACTAATATTCTTTTTAGGTACAATGATATTAGCACGACACTGCCCAAATCAGATAACTGAATAAAGAGGATTGTGTGTGGTTGAGTGCTGAGCCCGTGAATTGTTTAGGCTATAATCTAGCAGACTATAGGTAATATTAAACATTAAACACTTACCGAATCTGCACAATCCCTTAAGTTTTCCAACAACGTCACTCAGCCTTTCCAAACCATCTCCATAATAATCACCATCATACGAAACTTTGACCTTAACAGGCTCTTTAAGCCGCATTTCACAATTGCATCCTTTTAACTATCGGGATCATCAACTGAACAATATATTACCAGAACAAGTAGGTCTATCTAAATATGTATTTATGGATCAATAATATTATACATTATATTAAGCGATAGTCTAAATGTTGTGATATGCTGATATGTAAGTTCCGTACCTGTATGCACTATGCTGCTATGTGGCATGTAGGTATGAGTACCGCATCAGTGTTGTGTGTGAGTATATTCAGTGCAGATACCGCAATGCGACGAATATAGACTATAAAGCCTATATTGTATATACAGTAGGCCTATACACTATATAGAAATATATGCAGAACTGTAGGTAGAGTGTAGAGTAGACCTATCCTATATATTACATATATATATATTACATTAGCGGCATGGAAGCTATTACTTACTGACTTAGCACTGTCTGACTGCCACAGGGTTACGGCATGCTGGCATCCACAGAGCGCACACCATCAGGGATGGATACAAATTTGTTTTGTAATAGGTACACGACAGGAGCACTCAGCAAGGGCCAGGCTGCAAATGAGGTGCAAAATCCCAACGTGTTGGACCCGGACTTTAAATAGTGCGTGATAAAAGTGCGTGGAATTTAAATACAAGTCGCGCAAATGAGAGAAAAACACAAGATAGCGCGGAAATCTGTGCAAAACATAAAAAGTGCGCAATGGAGGAAAAAACAAAAAGTGCAAAGATTATCTAACAGTCTGCAGTTATCTTAAAGGGCATATGCAGCTAGGTCTTTTTTCTACCACTGCTAAAAAAAACAATAAAAGTAAATCAAATTTGGCACTACCGGTACTGGTATTTCATTAAAATTCGGTCAGACGAATCTGTTCAAAAAAATCCAAAAAGAAAAATAAAATGAAAAAATAGTACAGTAGGCCTACGGCAATCCTACAAACTAATGCAAAAACTATACAAACAAGTGCAAAACGTGTGTGTACAAATATAAGTACAAAAATAATGTAAGTGTAGGGGTAGGCCTGGTCCAAATCGTCCGGACCGAGACCGGGCCAGTCCCGGTCCACTGAACCTAAAACCCGGTCGGTCCAATTTTTGGTCGGTCCAATTTTTGCCCGGTCCATTAAGAAAATTCCTAAAACCCGGTCCATAACAGCATAACGCAGTCCCAAAAATGAAATGACTAAAACCCGGTCTCGGTCTTAAAGTTAAAATGTCTAAAACCCGGTCCCAAAATCCCGGCCCGGTCCAATTTTTTTTATCTTTATTTTACCGTAGGTCTACACAGTATAGTTTATAGATACAAGCAGGTAACTAAATTCGATCCTAAGCGTACTTACAGACTTATACAGTATCGTGGCTGGGAAATTAGAAATGGGATCTTCCGGCGAATTTATATCCAAGGCACACATACAGTAGATCCTAGACGAACTTTAACTGCTTAAGACAAACTTTAAGGCAAACTTAGATACAAGGCGAACTTAGATCCTACAGTAGGTGAACTTCTGGTAAATTTAGACGTTGGCGAACTTAGATGTTGGATGAACTTAGCTTAGATCCAAAGCGAACCTAAATCCATGGTGAACTTAGACCTGCTGAAAGTCGATCTGGGAAGAAATTAGATCAACGACAAACTTAGAGGCAACTGAACTGATGAGACGCCTTTTTCCATTTCTGAACAAAAATAATATTAAAACATTAAAATTATTCGGTAGCATAATATTTATCATAATACAGTACGATATCCATCCCTTCCTCCCAGACTGAGAACATAAACTAACACTTAAAATCTATTGTGTATTATCTCCTTTAGCAGCTACATCTGTATATTGCTGTTATAGTTTGGTTGTCAGTTGTTTTGTTTGTGCTAATTCTATTCTGTATATTTTCATTCAAAATATAACATATTATAAGTAACATTAATGAAATTAGTGAAAAGACATACCGGTACTATTTTTATAGATTAGTGGTATTATTAGAGACAATAAGATTATAAGAAACAAGAAGAATATTTGTTTATTTCGTTGAACGACTTTGTGCCAAATACTTCTAATAAACGACGTGGTTTAGGAAATTTGAGGGATCTATCACATTTGATATTATTACTTTCTGCTTTTTGAGAAAGGGGGGGGGGGGGGGGGGGGGGCTCAAGCAAAAACGACCGGGTCGAACATTTTGCGGGTTCTGGTTCCGGGTCTGGGTCAACACTTGTGATATCAAAAATGATTAAAAAAAATCGGAAAAAATGATAAATCAAAAGAAAAAAAAATCGAAAATGTAAAAAGAAAAAAATCGAAAATGTAAGAAGATGCTACTACTACCTGACTACCTACTGCTTTAGGCAACTTTGTGTACTGGTCCCTACGTATATACAGATATAGGTATATATGTCAAACAGGCAGACAGGCTTGTCATTCTCATTCATGCAAATTGCTTAATTTTAATAAAACCCAGTACCCGGCGTCTTTTTTGCCGGGTCCGGGTCACCCAAACCCGGCCCGGGTTTGAACCAGCCCGGGTTTGAACCGGCCTGGGTTTGAACCCGGCTGGGTTAACCGGTCGTTTACTAGTCTCATTTAAAGGAGCAGGTTAGTACTGTAGTAAAGGAGTAGGTTACATAACCGTGGTGGGGGAACCAAACAATAAACGAATGCTAGTAACTAGGGCTCGATCGGAGCTCCGGCCTCCGGCTACGGCTCCGGCCATTTTGGCACCTCCGGCTCCTGCTCCGGCTCCGGTAAAAATATTGCCGGAGTTAATTTTTTAATAAAGTATTATATTTCGTGCGTATTCTAATCTGAACAATTATTTAACACTATAAGTACTGTAGTACAGCTTCAATATCAAGTATAATCTGATAATACTGCAGTATTTACTTAAAGTCAATGACTGACTGTACTGTAGTACTGGTACTGGCCAGCTGGCTGACTAGCAGACTATTACAGATAGGCCCTACTTTAAAAATTGTAAATGATATGATTGTATACTGTCAGACTGTACCACTGCAGCCATTTACTGCTGTCATGCCAGCATACTGTACTGCAGTACTGGTACACGCTGACACGTACGGTAGGCTACCCACAGTACACACCTCTACCACAGTTAGACAGTTAGCGAGTTAGGTACTGTAGGTAATTTTTAGCCGTCAGCGTCAGGCCGTCGCCGTCAGCATCAGGTCAGGCCGTCGCCGCCAGCGTCAGGGGTCAGGCCGTCTGTCCGTGATAAATTAATTACTTAAATTTTAAATTGAAAATTCGTAAATCTATAAATTATGAATTTAATTAGACCTACAGTATGATTGATTATGAGCGATTGGCGAACGATAACCATACTTTATTTTTTTTTAAATAAATAATTAAATTTTTAAAATTTTTGAAAAACTCCGGCTCCTGCTCCGGCTCCGGCCAAATTGTCCAACTCTGGCTCCGGCTCCGGCTCCGGCCAAATCCCAACTCCGATCGAGCCCTACTAGTAACACATGTGTTTGTACACGTCTTTTGGTCTTTGTTTTGTAATCACCCATTCCAGCGAATTAATATCTCGCCTCAAAGTTAAATTATCAATGAAGGGTGAAGGGAATCTTTTAATGACACCGTATTCAAACTAACCCACTAACTTAATCTGTAAAGTGCTGCTTCCAGGCTTCCTGCTTCGCTGCTTGTAGCTTTGCTATACTCTTTGTTTGTATGTATAGTAGCCCAATACCATAGTGGATTATAAACAACAGGGTCGAACATTTTGCCAGGTCCGGTTCCGTGTCTGACTCAAAAAGGCAGGGTCCGGTTCCGGGTCAACACTTGTGATATCAAAAATAATACAAATAAAAAAAATCGAAAAAAAATGATAAATCAAAAGAAAAAAAAATTAAAAACAAAATCGAAAATGATATAAAATGTAAGAAGATGCTACTATCTGACTATATACTACCTGACTACCTACTTACTGCTTTAGGCAACTTTGTGTACTGGTACCTACGTGTATAGGTATGTCAAACAGGCTTGTCATTCTCATTCACACAAATTTCTTAATTTTAATAAAACCCAGTACCCGGCGTCTTTTTTGCCGGGTCCGGGCCACCCAAACACGGCCCGGGTTTGAACCCGGCCCGGTTAACCAGTCGTTTACTAATAGTGGAGGAGTTACATTCCCATCATAGTTAGCAATGAAGCTAAAAATAGCTCAATACAGTAGGTGGTAGACAACACTTCATCTTGTGAGATGGGTTAGACCTATAATGCGGGTCATGTTCCCACGGAAGTATCTTCCAGTTTTATCACTCAATAACTAAAAACGTTCGTTGGGAAAGAAAGCTTTATAAATCAGGGGCGGGGGTCAATAAGCTGCTGTTGATATTAATAATGGAGACATTACAAACTTATGTAAATTGCTACAATATGCTAATGCTAGCTTGATCAATAACTATAAGTAAAGGGGGCCCTACAAGTAAACTGAAGTTATCAGAGAACGTGAGCTTGAAACAAAGGCAGACAGGCACAAATAAGATGATGATTAATAAGATGATTAATGTTTGTGCCTCTATTAATATTTTCGTCACTGATTAACATTTGAGACCCCCAATGTCTGCGCACATCAATGTTTGTTTCCCTCACTGAATATGTGCACTGCATTGCATTGCGGTGCACTGCACACACTGTTGGTTACCCCAACACGCCTCTGTAACATGTTCCTTGACTAAACTGGACCTTTAAATGCCAACGGGACCTAATGCACTTTGGGACCTGTACAAAACAAAGAGGTAAAAGTCGCATTAGGTCCCAATGAGCATTAGGTCCCATTACAGCACTACCATTTAAAGGAGCAGGTTACAGGTGTGTTTTAGGGGAACCAAAACAATAAACTAAAGTTAACACATGTGTTTTTTACAGATCTTTAGTCTTTGGGTCTTTGGTTTTTGTTTTGTATTCACCCTTTAGTCATTTTAACTTTAAGACCGAGACCGGGTTATAGTCATTACATTTTTTGGACAGCGAGTTTATGGACCGGGTTTTAGGAATTATTGGGACCGGGTTTTAGGAATTTTCACGTGGACCGGGCAAAAATCGGACTGACCGGGATTTAGGTTCAGTGGACCGAGACCGGCCCGGGTTTTAGATGGTCCCCCTTCCTGGCACCTGGTAGGAGTTAACTACAGTTTACTCCACCACTCCACGTACAAGGTAGCAACATTAACAGATTAGGGGGGGGGGGGGGGGGGGGGGGTACACAAGTCCCTACTAAAAGCAAAAGCTATATTTTTATTTACAAAACACAACTCCTCCATCCTCCGCCATTTTTCAACCAATTTTAAGTTTTTGTTATCAAATGATAGCTAGTCCTAGTACAGCAGTAGACCTATCAAACGACAGTGGATAGTCTGATAATGTTCTACTCTACTGTATAGTATACGTCTGTACGTGCAACATTTAATATTTTATTGTTATTCTGGCTGTCTGGCTACGGTCCTACTAATTACCCCAACCTACCACAATCTACCCCAACCTACCACAATCTACCCCAACCTACCGCAATCTACCCCAACAATTCGATAGAGGCATCTAATTACCACAATATTATTTTACAATGGCGTCTAATTACCACAATATACAGAACGCAAGTGTCTATTTACCACAAGACTACACTGCATCTAATTACCACAATATTATTTTACATTGGCATCTAATTACCACAATATACAGAACGCAAGTGTCTATTTACCACAAGACTACACTGCATCTAATTACCACAATATTATTTTACAATGGCGTCTAATTACCACAATATACAGAACTCAAGTGTCTATTTACCACAAGACTAAACTGCATCTAATTACCACAATATTATTTTACAATGGCGTCTAATTACCACAATATACAGAACTCAAGTGTCTATTTACCACAAGACTACACTACACTGCAACTAATTACCACAATATTATTTTACAATGGCAGAATGGCGTCTAATTACCACAATATACAGAACTCAAGTGTCTATTTACCACAAGACTACACTGCATCTAATTACCACAATATTATTTTACAATGGCGTCTAATTACCACAATATACAGAACTCAAGTGTCTATTTACCACAAGACTACACTGCATCTAATTACCACAATATTATTTTACATTGGCATCTAATTACCACAATATACAGAACTCAAGTGTGTATTTACCACAAGACTACACTGCATCTAATTACCACAATATTATTTTACATTATTGGCATCTAATTACCACAATATACAGAACGCAAGTGTCTATTTACCACAAGACTACACTGCATCTAATTACCACAATATTATTCTACAATGGCATCTAATTACCACAATATACAGTACGGTAGTTAGTAATACTCAGTGTCTAATTACCACAAGACTTCACTAATGTCTAATTACCACAATATATATACAATATATATACAATATATATATCGTACCTCCACAGTACGAGGAGGAGGCTCGTAGAGTTTTCGCTGGCCAGGAGATAAACATAGTATCGGGTCACCGTATCTTCTTGGTGGAACTGCATAGCGATTGGGTTACGTTCAGGCCAAAGTTGCTGCGTGGGTCGCATCGGTTGATTGTCTCTCCGAGATGGCCGGGGCCCAACCCCAAGCCACATACGCTGCCATGGCCGGCTCCCTCCAACGGGAGTGGGCCTACCTCCAGCACGTAACCCCAGACTGTGACGACGAGTACCAGGTGCTGGAGGACGCGCTGACTGAGCGTTTCCTTCCCGCAGTGTTTGGCGGACCAATCTCCCCAAACGAGCATTGTCTGTTCAGCCTCCCCTCGCACTGCAGGTCTCGGACAGGGGAACCCGGTGTCCGAGGCGGCCCACTCGTTCGACATATCGCGAGCTGGAACATCGCGCAGTCGCTATTGGGAGATCGGCAGTTCTCGCTCACAGACCACCATAACTGTTTACAGGGAGCGCGGAAAGAAGGACGGGACCAACAGCTCGGAAGGGAGAAGGCCAGTTTGGAGGCTGTGCTGGACGAGTTCCCACAGGCCCGCCGTCGGAGACGGTCGAGCGCGCTGCCAACTTCCGCTCCAGTGGGTGGATTTCTTCCCTCCCGATAGCCGAACACCAACTTGATCTCTCCCCCATGGAGTTCCGGGATGCGCTGGCGATCCGGTACTGCCGAGTCGGTGCGACGGGTGCGGGGCGGGGCCACCTTCGATTTAAAGTAATTAATCATGTCCATTCTGTTGAAATTTGTACAGTATGAGGTTCACATAATTTTGACTCTTGTCGCTGAAACTCTTCCACGAATAATGATGGATTGAAATAATTCTTCCACATATTTGCTACTGTAAATGTTGCTTATGATATAAATATCATTCTCCACCACCAATTGTCATCCTACAGTAAACTGTGCCCACATATCCCAGAGCACAACAGAACCCTTGCCCTTGGATTATATTTACAAGCCCTGCCCAGCTTACTGATCAATGCCCATTCAGAAAATAATCGTACAAATAATCGAGACACATCAATGAATCCGTACTTCGGTTGAGCGTTTAGATTTGTCATTCCAATATATTTGTCAAACCTAAAAAATAATACTGTTGGGATTAGACACTTGCGTTCTGTATATATTGTGGTAATTAGACATTAGTGAAGTCTTGTGGTAATTAGACACTGAGTATTAATAACTACTACCGTACTGTATATTGTGGTAATTAGACACTTGCGTTCTGTATATTGTGGTAATTAGATGCAGTGTAGTCTTGTGGTAAATAGACACTTGAGTTCTGTATATTGTGGTAATTAGATGTCATTGTTAAATAATATTGTGGTAATTAGATGCAGTGTAGTCTTGTGGCTAAATAGACACTTGAGTTCTGTATATTGTGGTAATTAGATGCCATTGTAAAATAATATTGTGGTAATTAGATGCAGTGTAGTCTTGTGGTAAATAGACACTTGCGTTCTGTATATTGTGGTAATTAGACGCCATTGTAAAATAATATTGTGGTAATTAGATGCAGTGTAGTCTTGTGGTAAATAGACACTTGCGTTCTATATATTGTGGTAATTAGATGCCAATGTAAAATAAAAAATAATATTGTGGTAATTAGATGCCATTGTAAAATAATATTGTGGTAATTAGATGCAGTGTAGTCTTGTGGTAAATAGACACTTGAGTTCTGTATATTGTGGTAATTAGATGCCAATGTAAAATAATATTGTGGTAATTAGATGCAGTGTAGTCTTGTGGTAAATAGACACTTGAGTTCTGTATATTGTGGTAATTAGATGCCATTGTAAAATAATATTGTGGTAATTAGATGCAGTGTAGTCTTGTGGTAAATAGACACTTGCGTTCTATATATTGTGGTAATTAGATGCCAATGTAAAATAATATTGTGGTAATTAGATGCAGTGTAGTCTTGTGGTAAATAGACACTTGAGTTCTGTATATTGTGGTAATTAGATGCCATTGTAAAATAATATTGTGGTAATTAGATGCAGTGTAGTCTTGTGGTAAATAGACACTTGCGTTCTATATATTGTGGTAATTAGACGCCATTGTAAAATAATATTGTGGTAATTAGATGCAGTGTAGTCTTGTGGTAAATAGACACTTGCGTTCTATATATTGTGGTAATTAGATGCCAATGTAAAATAAAAAATAATATTGTGGTAATTAGATGCCATTGTAAAATAATATTGTGGTAATTAGATGCAGTGTAGTCTTGTGGTAAATAGACACTTGCATTCTGTATATTGTGGTAATTAGATGCCAATGTAAAATAATATTGTGGTAATTAGATGCAGTGTAGTCTTGTGGTAAATAGACACTTGAGTTCTGTATATTGTGGTAATTAGATGCCAATGTAAAATAATATTGTGGTAATTAGATGCAGTGTAGTCTTGTGGTAAATAGACACTTGAGTTCTGTATATTGTGGTAATTAGATGCCAATGTAAAATAATATTGTGGTAATTAGTTGCAGTGTAGTGTAGTCTTGTGGTAAATAGACACTTGAGTTCTGTATATTGTGGTAATTAGATACAAATGTAAAATAATATTGTGGTAATTAGATGCCTCTATCGAATTGTTGGGGTAGATTGCGGTAGATTGTGGTAGATTGGGGTAGATTGTGGTAGGTTGGGGTAGATTGTGGTAGGTTGGGGTAGGTTGGGGTAATTAGTAGGACCCGTCTGGCTATATTAATAACATAACAACATAACATTAATCAGTTACAGAGTTAGGCATGATTCAGTAATTCATATCTGAATACTGGAATATTAAATTAAACTGTTAAATACATGGCAGCATGGGCAGATGGGTAGCGGGTAGGTAGCAACTTAGAACTTATGTACCGCGCCAGACTGGAATCAATACACTTTGCGCCGGATTAATCCGGCGCGCTTTACAATAAAAGCGCGCCAATGTGGTGCGTGGCGCGCTCGAAAATCGTAAAGCGCACCAGCTTTGGCGAGTGGCACTCCCAAAAATAAAAAGCGGCGCTGATTTGTTGGTTCATCAACAATTACCAAAGTGCCTTAAAAATTGCAATTGCTGTTTAAAAATTTCGGCTCGCTTCTGCCTGTCTGCGCTTCGCTCGCCATTATTTTTTTCTGTTGTAATACAGTAATACTGTAATATGTCTGCTGTACAGGGACACGTACAGCAGTGCTGACATTGGCAGACTGGTTAGACTCCTTCAAAATTTAAATTGCATTGGCGCGGCGCTCTTCAAAATTGTTTCAATGTTCGGCGCGCTTAAAAATTTCGTTGGCATGGGGTTTGCTTCAAAATTGCATCAGTCAGTCAGTGCGCGGCGCGCATACAAATTGGTCGGCGCGTTGTCCGGCGCACTTTTTGGATGGATTCCATACGGGTGTACCGGTAATGTTATAATTTTATTGTTGTGCCGGTACCGGTACCTATGACTGTATGACTTAGCCTATTTTGACCAGCCAGCCAGCTGCCAGCTAATCGTAATCGAGCATCGAGAGGGGGGTGAGCTGAGCAGTGAGCACGCCTTTCAGCCTTTGCCTTGTCCAGTTGCCTCTGTCACTGTCTGTCTGTCTGTCTGCTTCTATGTATACTGGTATAGCCTTGCTGCCTTCAGGCCTTGGCACTTACTGACATAAGCGCTTGGATATAGCCAGACAGCCAGATAGGCCTAGTGAATAAGTCAGTAGGCCCTAAGTCATTTGGAAATATTATTTTCAATAAGGCAATATTGCTATTTCCGCTTCGCGCAGCACTTCTGTCAGTCTGGCACTGGCAGTACCAATAGTAGGCCTACCATTCATACTGCCATAGCCTAGGCTGCTACGCCTACACCATAAACGAGGTGTACATGGCTGCATGGCTGCATGTACAGATGTACATGTACAGATGTACGTAGACTGGCAGACTGGTTAGTGCGTTAGTGGTTACGGTTACACAAAAAAATGAATATAAAGTCTGATGAAAGTACCGGTATGTTCTGACATTTTGATGTTACCATACAGCTGACAGCGTACACTGGCAGACTGATTAGCTAATTAGCTGTAGCCTGGTAGCGGTACTCACTGACACAGGCAGACAGGTACCTTTACCTATCGCTATCAGCCTACCTGAATGAATACCTAGGCCTATCTGCCTATAGCTACACCTGCCAGCCTAGATACCGAAAGTGGGACAAACTGGCAGACCAGTGGAATTTTCACTCCCCATGCAAAATCACTTCCCGGTTAAAATTCCCTAGTGTATTCTCACCCCCGGGCAGCCGGGGTGTATGGTATTTTCCCAAGTGTATTTTAACTGTTTAACCCCCTCCAGTGAAAACTCAACTCACCCCTGGGGCATTTATCAATTTTCACTCTGCAGCTCTGTACAAATATATGCCCGGTTAAATTTCCCGAGCAGCCGAGTGTATTCTCACTCACTCCCGGTGTATTTTTGTTGTATCTTTTACAGTAGGCCTATTTTTCTACACCATGTCCTGGAATATAGTATCGTTATTCAGATACAATATAATAAGATATAATAGATATAATAATAATACCAATAATAATCGTATCGTAAATCTATTATTTGTCCACATAATAAGACAGCGGGATTTCATTCACATAAATATTGTAAATTTATAAAATATACATACATTACATACAAATACAACATTACATATTTACCGTTACCGGTAGAGTAGAGCACAATAATTCATTCACTTCGCTGAAACTGAAAGTAAAATAACTTGCAATCTAAATGTTTGTTAACCCAATAGGCAAACCGGTCCATGAAAACAACATCTGAATATCGTCTGAATGATGAATTACTTTCAGTTTCAAGGATGCTCAAACATACAGTAGCTGTATGTGTAAGCCTATACGTGTATACCGGTATACAAAGACAAACCAGCCAGCAGCTATCCACCGAATACCAACAGTAATACAATATAATAATATTGAATGTCATTGATGGGAGAAGTGGCCTTCCAATCAGAGCCCTTGAATTAGTTGCTTCATGGCAAATATAAATCTATTAGAAATTACTAATACCGTAATTTCAAATGCTGGCGGGCCATTTAATTCTTAAGAAACAAGACTGTATGTTGTTAGTATAATGTCAGATTAAGTGTACACCACCTACTGGCTACTATAGAAGAAACATTACACATTATGTTTCACCCAAAATTTCACCTTTTTGTTTTTTATTGTGTTAAAATTAACGCAAATAGCAATCTTGTGTTTATTGGATTTCAAAAATTTATTTTATTTAAAGTATAAAATCAAGTGAAAGGAGCGCTGTTTTATAACAGAAACAATAAATTAACATTATTTCATGTGCGACCAATTGCTCTGAAGATCGGTGGCGGGTTCATGGTTGGTATACACTAGCGTTTCATTGTAGTGAGTGGTTTAAGACAGCAAAGTACTTTAGTAGGATTGAGCACAGCGGCAGTAGATGATGGTAGCGACTGATGGGCGGCCATGAAGACGTAAATTGCGGACATACAAGGTATCAGGTATATTTCCAGGTTTAGCTTTTTCCTGACCCTCTAGCGGAATAGTTAAAGCGTCAGACTTCCAACTCGGAGGTCACCAGTTCGATTCCACCTGGACGTCATTGTCGACTTTGCAAAAGCTGTGCCCAACGAAAGTTGTAATAACATGATACCACTCATTCACCCAAAACATCAATAATGAATTATAAGACTTTATGTTGTTATATTTCACTTTCCAATATTCTCCCATGTGAAAAATACCCTTCAAATAATTTGTGGTGATGTGAAAGAATTGAAACTGACATCGGAAATGAAATTACAACCACGAAAACCCCCGCTACTGTGGCTGAATTCTTCCATTTTAATTTCCATTTCAATAATTTATAGTCGGCCATAAATTTAATCAAACAAACGCATGTGATTGGTGGTAAGAAAGTTTGTAAATGTAGAGCTAGCCACGAAGTTTTGGAGTCTTGGCGCATTGACACTGTTAGGGTGGGTGGGTAAATAATTGCAATTAGTTGTCGTCGTTGTTGCCGTTGTTGTCGTCGTCTGCGTTAACATTTTGAATAGGGCACGGTATTGTCTTACTTAAGATGGGGTAGAAATAAAGACTCATTACCCAACCAAACAACCACCAACCCAAATGGCTTCAGCTTGTCCCACCCCATCTCAGTGTCATAGGTAATTGGGACCTTAGTTTATATATAGGGGCCCTAATCCAGGACAACCAATAGTTCTATCCCTTATCTGCCAAGTTTCAGCTTGAACGAATTAAAAGCAAAGAAATGGTAGGATATTTAATGGTTAGACATGTAGCTCTCTAGCGGGAGACTGTTGAACTAATGGTGTCTGAAAGACTCAAAAAATCTTAACTTTTGGTCTCATTGATTAATGCCTACAAATTTTCCAAGTTGCCATTACTGACACACACAGTATCAGTTCGCTAAGGCTCCTCCAACTTCGTGGCTCGCCCCAAATTTACTGACTCTATTCTATTCGCTTACTTCTAAACCACCAATCACATGCGTTTCTTGGCTTGAATTTATGGTCGACTATAAATTATTCATTTTTTTTAATTGGCACAATTCAGCCACCGTACCCAGAAACTTTTTAAAAGTTTCTTTAAAAAGTATCTTTGTACCTTAAGACCTTTACTTGCTCTCTGTTAATTTTAATTATGTTTACACGTCTGGGTTCTCTAATTCTGATAAACTCAATGAAGTAAACCGCGATTGGTTTCCATAGTTGTCGGTGTACTATGGGATTCTCGTTTATGCTACTACTATATGGCATACTTTTAGTATTAAAACCCCATTTTATTATTCACTCATATTTTTTTAAGGAAAATAATTATGTACTCTTATTTTTATATGTGTAACTAATTTAATTGCATTATGTTCTCATTTTAAAATGAGTACACCTATAATTCGGGAAATTTTGCAATTTTGTACTCATATTTTTATAAGAGTCACTAATTCAAAGAATTATGTTCTCATTTTAAAATGAGTACACCTATAATTCGGGAAATTTTTCAATTTTGTACTCATATTTTTATAAGAGTCACTAATTCAAAGAATTATGTTCTCATTTTAAAATGAGTACACCATTAATTCGGAACATCTTTCAATTTTGTACTCATATTTTTATAAGAGTCACTAATTCAAAGAATTATGTACTCATTTTAAAATGAGTACACCATTAATTCGGAAAACCTTGCAATTTTGTACTCATATTTTAGCCAATCGCGAATTTGCGCCTCATCTTTTAATAATTGTCACCCATCTTTTAACCAATCACGAATTTGCGCCTCATCTTCGAATAATTGCCACCCATCTTTTAGCCAATCGCGAATTTGCGCCTCATCTTTGAAAATATGTCACCCATCTTTTAACCAATCACGAATTTGCGCCTCATCTTCGAATAATTGCCACCCATCTTTTAGCCAATCATTGATAAGGCCTTTCTCCACTGTTGTAAAGAAGTATAAAGGGTGAATCGGACTACTGTTGAAATCATATGGTTTCTGTGATAGCATATGAGAACGACGGTACATAAAGTTGCTGCACTGGCTATCGAGAGTTTAAGATTTACTAGTGGATGTGGGTGATTGGGTCTGTAAAAGTGGGCATAACATAAATGATTACTAGGCCTAAGTTGTATTGCCGTCATTAGTATCTTAGTCACTATTATTTACTTACAGTAATGTAGTTAGTGTTTCTAAGTTTCCAAAATTTTAATTGAGAAAAATACATTACTATATTGTAATTACTCATATTGTATTATTATTACTATCATACTTTATCAATAAAGATAAGTACAGAGATAGCGGAGTCAAGATACAGGAAAGTAGAGTTTAGTTAAGTGTAATCTACAAAACATTATTAAATACAATGTTAATACAAGTAAGTTGTATCTAAGAAGCAAAACATTAAACCGGTAATATTTCTGACCAGTTGTTACACGAGCTTAGTTGCATTCGCACATTTTCAGAAGTGAACATAGAGTTACAATAGAAACTAATTTTTTATCCTATTTTGGAACTAATTCTGACATTAGGCCATGTAATCTGGTACTGATATACTGTATACAGTGTAGACTATACATAACATTTGTGTAGCTTAGAGCTTATCATAATTCGTTGTGTTTGGAATGGACCAAGAACAGCGTCGCTGCTGTAATTTACTTTATGGCGATGATAATATTTATTGCACAAGATGTGGACACCGTTTACAACAGTTGTCAGTGCCTCAACATCCTGTAGTTGATCTTACAACAACGACGACGTCTACGAGTAATCAGAATTGGTCGTTAGTTAACCCTAATGGTAGTGGACCTGGACAGTTACAATTTCCAAACACTCAAAACATTAACAGGCCAAGGCGCCCAGCAGAGCTTATAGAGGAATTGAATGCTACATTTGCTCCTTATGGTAGTGGAAGATCTACAGGATTGTCAGGACATATCAGTCGTCGGTCATCGAGTTCGAGTGGTAATCGAAGGACATTACCGACAGTGTCAACTAGTGGTAGTCGATCAAGTGGTAGGCCGCGTTCCTCCTCTGTAACGAAGTCAGTCATTGTTATCAGAACAGAAGAAGGCGATACTCGAGTTTGTAAAGATACCATTATTAAACAATGCATGGTAACATATACTGACAATTCCACTCAAGAAGAAGTGCGGTCAGTAATTATGAATTCATTATTAGCACCACCGTCATGCAATTCTGACTTTGAGTTTATTAAAGTTTTCAATAAATCAATTCTACCCCTATCTGTGTCTGATAACTTTATATTTAATGGCCAGGCACTTAAATCGATTTATCCTAGAGATAAACCAATATATGTTCGGATTGAAAATAGAAGCAGCAATGAGTCCACTGATATAGTCCCAACTACGATTTCCGAGAATGATACATTACCAACAACATTTTTGCAGGGGCAGGCAACCGTTGCGGAACATATCCCAATAACTTCCCCGCAAGTCATTAATAGAGAAGCCATACAAATATATTATGATTCCATGTTAGTGGACGACTCTTCCGATGATGAATGTAATGAGAGAGACATGAATATAGCTCCATCCGGCAATATGGAAGGCATTATTGATGATGCACGCAATTGGAAATTAAGAAAGGAAGACTTGGCTGTTTTGAAGAATTTGCAGCATTACTATGAGTACGACGACACAATGCCAGGATACATAGATGTTGATCTTCTGCAAAAGATATTAATCCGCAGGAGAAAACTAATGGATGATGTAATAGAAAAGGTGCATAATCTTAACCCTGGAGAGGGTATTGTGGTAACATTTTCACGAGAGTCCGGTTGCGACCAAGGTGGCCTACGTCGTGATATGTTTGGTACATTTATTAATGCTTTAAGTAATTCCGCACTGTTTTCGAATATTGATGGATTAATAATACCCTCCGTAGCTGATATATCTAAGGTGGCCAATGGTCAATTTAGGGCATTAGGAAAAGTGTTGGCTATTGCAATTATACATGGCGAGCTTGTTATTGGCATAATTCACCCTTTAGTTGGGCGATATATTGCATATAATGGCCAGGATGTTGGTTGTCTAGAATTTCTAGAATTGATTCACGAAGTTCCGGAAGTAATTACCAATTAGTTACAAGGAAACATCACAGACGAATTGCGATACAAGTCCTCCGAAATGGGATTGATTATGATTGAAGCGAATATTACTCGCAGTGATTTAAGTCTGCGTAAGTTTGCAGAGTTGTTTCTGAAGTCGTTACTAATATTCAATAAAGGCGCTATAGATTCTCTGAAAGAAGGAATTCTGCCAATTCTGTCCACAAAAGATTTTATAAGTCACCTTATCTATAAAGTCCTTTCTTGTTCCCCGGAAATATAGCACAGGTTAAAAAATAAAAAATAGCACAGGTTAAACTTCCATAATCAATTTTGATTGATAATCATCAATCATCAATTAAAAGTATTAGTTAAATAGGGAACAGTTCCGTATGTGCCAACATTTTCGTTGTTTTTTTTTCAACAAATTTTCATGCTTAGAAGTTTGCCTCGTCCCTCTTACTTACATTTATACCCGTCCGTCCCATGAGGTAATAACAGAAAATTGGTTGCGAAATAGCTGGAAATAATATAAAATTATTATAAACTAAAAATCGATACAAAAAATAACTAGTATCGTTATTCTTTATAATTAAATACAAATTGCTTGCAATATAAATAGCAGTCAACACCGTATTTATTATCGGAATTATCAGACCCAAATCGGTGATTGATTTCACTGAGTAACTGTCTTTCAGATTCTTCGGATATAGGACGTTCAATATTGGTAACATCAACAACTGTCTCTTGATCCTCAACAATCGGACCTGACCAATCTACTCCGTAATTATCTAGGTTTATATTGTTCATCTCATCTGGTACGTTGTCGATGTCACAAGTCGATGTTAATCGGCTATTGATGAAAATCTTCTGGGGGGTCCAGTAGCGTTCCGTGCGTAACCCATGTGCATTCCAACCAATTACAAATCTTTCTAGAGCCGCGTTTATTTGTTTCTTGTAAGTAATATGCAAACAATATATATCATCGACAGAGGAGGGATCTAAATGGGAGTTGTCTTCTAGCCAAAAAAACAGCTCATAATAAACAATAACAACAGTACGGAATACATCTCTCCATAAGCGTTCTATCCTTTGATTGTGAGTACTTTTCCCTGCAATAAAGCTTCCTCGATTTGTGCCTCGATGACTTATCATATATTCGGCGACCAGTCTATTTTCCCCTCCCTTATCTCCTCTCACCCTTGAAGGGAGGCCGTATTTCCTAACTGCTTCCTCGAACAATGGCAAAACAGTTGCAGCACAGTTGTTACCCGATGCATAAAGGTATGTAATCAGACGGGAAAATCCATCAACCCCACCTAGTACAGTCGAATTAGCGAAAACATTCAATTGTAAACAATCATGAAATTTCGGTTTCCATCGACATTTAAATTTTAAAATTCCATCAACATTTAATATTCTAGAATATATATAATATCATAACAGGGCCTATATTACCTATTTTGCTATTTCACTTCAGCTTTAGTTATCGATCCGAGATATTAATGTTTTTTTTTTAAAGTGGCTTTCAACAACAAAAAAACTACAAAAGTCGTGGCTAAAATAACATTTTTTGTTTTTTTTTCGCTTTTTCGAAAGTACTAACCATGTATTACGAAGTTCCACCTTATAAGGCTATGATGGCCATCGATGTGCCATAAAGAATTGGCACCCTTTACATTATATCGTCGTCGGACCACAAGCGCTCGCCACCTTGCTGCTGATAAAATGGGGTCGATTTCCCTTAAGACACGATGAACATGTCGAAGCGCGATGAACATATTTTGACTTCGTAGCATGGCATACACGAATCTACATCCCGCATAAGGGAATTGTTGATGAATTTCACCAATAACTTCTTTAATTTGGTTTTCATTCTCTAACGTATTGCGATACAAGTTTCGAACTCCCAAACCAAAGTGACGAACTCGGTCCATAATAGTTGATCGACTCACTCCAAATATCGCAGCAATCTGAGTCCAGTTAAATCCCGCCTCTTTAAGGTATTCAAGTTGAGACTTAGTAACGTCGTATCTTGGTCTCCCCGTATTGTCAGGTCCCGGACCATTATGTGTGAGAACATGATTAAACAAAGAAGTACAATCAGGACTGACCCTTATGTACAAGTTGGCGATACGAACTTGTAGGTATTGAACATATGTCAGATACTCAACAATTGCTGAATCATGAGCTGTCAAATTATTAGATTCCTTTATCATAGTTAAGCAATTACATATATTGGTGAGTTTAGCTAATAGGTACTCCTTGAATTCGTCATTAATTAATTGAGGTGAGTAATCAGGTTTTAAAACACGTTCGCATTCGGTTATGATATGTTCCAAATGGTTGACAAATATACTTGCCGGAGTTTCCATGATAAACAATAAAAACTAAACTACTATAAAGTGGCAATGATGAAATCAAATTTACAATATAAAAACAACAATTTAAATAACCTTAATAATAATAAAATAGCAAAATAATATTCATAACAAATATTAAAAGGGTTTTTTAAATACATAAAAATTATTTCATTCGTGATTGGCTAAAACATGGGTGACATATTTTCAAAGATGAGGCGCAAATTCGCGATTGGCTAAAAGATGGGTGGCAATTATTCGAAGATGAGGCGCAAATTCGTGATTGGTTAAAAGATGGGTGACAATTATTAAAAGATGAGGCGCAAATTCGCGATTGGCTAAAATATGAGTACAAAATTGCAAGGTTTTCCGAATTAAGGGTGTACTCATTTTAAAATGAGAACATAATTCTTTGAATTAGTGACTCTCATAAAAATATGAGTACAAAATTAAAGGATTTTCCGAATTAATGGTGTACTCATTTTAAAATGAGAACATAATACACTGAATTAGTGACTCTTATAAAAATATGAGTACAAAATTAAAGGATTTTCCGAATTAATGGTGTACTCATTTTAAAATGAGAACATAATTCTTTGAATTAGTGACTCTTATAAAAATATGAGTACAAAATTGAAAGATGTTCCGAATTAATGGTGTACTCATTTTAAAATGAGAACATAATTCTTTGAATTAGTGACTCTTATAAAAATATGAGTACAAAATTATTTTCCTTAAAAAATATGAGTAAATAATAAAATGGGGTTTTAATACTAAAAGTATGCCATACTACTAAACCCCGATTAGTCGGATTACAGTACATTGTTAATCCCATGCTAGTTCAAATGGACTGAATTCAACTCAAATACTCCCACGCCTGTAGAGCGTGGTGATGTGAGCTTAACTGATCCCGCTCTGGTTCAACCGTTCGTCAAATTAACTGCTCCCTCACTGGTTCAACGGGTCGTCAACTTAACTGCTCCCTCACTGGTTCAACCGTTCGTTAACTTAACTGCTCCCTCACTTTTCCAACGGATCGTCAACTTAGCTGCTCCCACACTTGTTCAACGGGTCGTTAACTTATCTGCTCCCTCACTGGTTCAACGGCTCGTCAACTTAACTGCTCCCTCACTGGTTCAACGGGTCGATAACTTAACTGCTCCCTCACTGGTTCAACGGGTCGTCAACTTAGCTGCTCCCTCACTTGTTCAACGGGTCGTCAACTTAACTGCTCCCTCACTGGTTCAACGGGTCGTTAACTTAGCTGCTCCCTCACTTGTTCAACGGGTCGTCAACTTAACTGCTCCCTCACTAGTTCAACGGGTCGATAACTTAACTGCTCCCTCACTGGTTCAACGGGTCGTCAACTTAGCTGCTCCCTCACTTGTTCAACGGGTCGATAACTTAACTGCTCCCTCACTGGTTCAACGGGTCGTCAACTTAGCTGCTCCCTCACTTGTTCAACGGGTCGTCAACTTAACTGCTCCCTCACTAGTTCAACGGGTCGTCAACGTAACTGCTCCCTCACTGGTTCAACGGATCGTTAACTTAACTGCTCCCTCACTGGTTCAACGCGTCGTCAACTTAGCTGCTCCCTCACTTGTTCAACGGGTCGTCAACTTAACTGCTCCCTCACTGGTTCAACGGGTCGTCAACGTAACTGCTCCCTCACTGGTTCAACGGATCGTTAACTTAACTGCTCCCTCACTGGTTCAACGCGTCGTCAACTTAGCTGCTCCCTCACTTGTTCAACGGGTCGTCAACTTAACTGCTCCCTCACTGGTTCAACGGCTCGTCAACTTAACTGCTCCCTCACTGGTTCAACGGGTCGATAACTTAACTGCTCCCTCACTGGTTCAACGGGTCGTCAACTTAGCTGCTCCCTCACTTGTTCAACGGGTCGTCAACTTAACTGCTCCCTCACTGGTTCAACCGTTCGTTAACTTAACTGCTCCCTCACTGGTTCAACGGGTTGTTAACTTAGCTGCTCCCTCACTTGTTCAACGGGTCGTCAACTTAACTGCTCCCTCACTAGTTCAACGGGTCGATAACTTAACTGCTCCCTCACTGGTTCAACGGGTCGTCAACTTAGCTGCTCCCTCACTTGTTCAACGGGTCGTCAACTTAACTGCTCCCTCACTGGTTCAACCGTTCGTTAACTTAACTGCTCCCTCACTGGTTCAACGGGTTGTTAACTTAGCTGCTCCCTCACTTGTTCAACGGGTCGTCAACTTAACTGCTCCCTCACTAGTTCAACGGGTCGATAACTTAACTGCTCCCTCACTGGATCAACGGGTCGTCAACTTAGCTGCTCCCTCACTAGTTCAACGGGTCGATAACTTAACTGCTCCCTCACTGGATCAACGGGTCGTCAACTTAGCTGCTCCCTCACTGGTTCAACGGGTCGATAACTTAACTGCTCCCTCACTGGTTCAACGGGTCGATAACTTAACTGCTCCCTCACTGGTTCAACGGGTCGTCAACTTAACTGCCCCCTCACTGGTTCAACGGGTCGTCAACTTAACTGCTCCCTCACTGGTTCAACGGGTCGATAACGTAACTGCTCCCTCACTGGTTCAACGGATCGTTAACTTAACTGCTCCCTCACTGGTTCAACGCGTCGTTAACTTAACTGCTCCCTCACTGGTTCAACGGGTCGTCAACTTAACTGCTCCCTCACTGGTTCAACGGGTCGATAACTTAACTGCTCCCTCACTGGTTCAACGGGTCGTCAACTTAACTGCTCCCTCACTGGTTCAACGGGTCGTCAACTTAACTGCTCCCTCACTGGTTCAACGGGTCGTCAACTTAACTGCTCCCTCACTGGTTCAACGGGTCGTCAACTTAACTGCTCCCTCACTGGTTCAACTGGTCGTTAACATAACTGCTCCCTCACTGGTTCAACGGGTCGTTAACTTAACTGCTCCCTCACTGGTTCAACGCGTCGTTAACTTAACTGCTCCCTCACTGGTTCAACGGGTCGTTAACTTAACTGCTCCCTCACTGGTTCAACGCGTCGTTAACTTAACTGCTCCCTCACTGGTTCAACGGGTCGTTAACTTAACTGCTCCCTCACTGGTTCAACGCGTCGTTAACTTAACTGCTCCCTCACTGGTTCAACGGGTCGTTAACTTAACTGCTCCCTCACTGGTTCAACGCGTCGTTAACTTAACTGCTCCCTCACTGGTTCAACGGGTCGTTAACTTAACTGCTCCCTCACTGGTTCAACGCGTCGTTAACTTAACTGCTCCCTCACTGGTTCAACGGGTCGTTAACTTAACTGCTCCCTCACTGGTTCAACGGGTCGTCAACTTAACTGCTCCCTCACTGGTTCAACGGGTCGTCAACTTAACTGCTCCCTCACTGGTTCAACTGGTCGTTAACATAACTGCTCCCTCACTGGTTCAACGGGTCGTTAACTTAACTGCTCCCTCACTGGTTCAACGCGTCGTTAACTTAACTGCTCCCTCACTGGTTCAACGGGTCGTTAACTTAACTGCTCCCTCACTGGTTCAACGGGTCGTCAACTTAACTGCTCCCTCACTGGTTCAACGGGTCGTTAACTTAACTGCTCCCTCACTGGTTCAACGCGTCGTTAACTTAACTGCTCCCTCACTAGTTCAACGGGTCGATAACTTAACTGCTCCCTCACTAGTTCAACGGGTCGTCAACTTAACTGCTCCCTCACTGGTTCAACGGGTCGTCAACTTAACTGCTCCCTCACTTATCGGGTCGTCAACTTAACTGCTCCCTCACTGGTTCAACGGGTCGATAACGTAACTGCTCCCTCACTAGTTCAACGGGTCGTCAACTTAACTGCTCCCTCAGTGGTTCAACGGGTCGATAACTTAACTGCTCCCTCACTTATCGGGTCGTCAACTTAACTGCTCCCTCACTGGTTCAACGGGTCGTCAACTTAACTGCTCCCTCACTGGTTCAACGGATCGTTAACTTAACTGCTCCCTCACTGGTTCAACGGGTCGTCAACTTAACTGCTCCCTCACTTATCGGGTCGTCAACTTAACTGCTCCCTCACTGGTTCAACGGGTCGTCAACTTAACTGCTCCCTCACTGGTTCAACGGATCGTTAACTTAACTGCTCCCTCACTGGTTCAACGCGTCGTTAACTTAACTGCTCCCTCACTGGTGTAACGGGTCGATAATTTAACTGCTCCCTCACTGGTTCACCGGGTCGTTAACTTAACTGCTCCCTCACTGGTTCAACGGGTCGATAACTTAACTGCTCCCTCACTTATCGGGTCGTCAACTTAACTGCTCCCTCACTGGTTCAACGGGTCGATAACCTAACTGCTCCCTCACTGGTTCAACTGGTCGTTAACTTAACTGCTCCCTCACTGGTTCAACGGGTCGTTAAATTAACTGCTCCGTCACTGGTTCAACTGGTCGTTAAATTAACTGCTCCCTCACTGGTTCAACTGGTCGTTAACATAACTGCTCCCTCACTGATCGGGTCGTCAACTTAACTGCTCCCTCACTGGTTCAACGGGTCGATAACGTAACTGCTCCCTCACTAGTTCAACGGGTCGTCAACTTAACTGCTCCCTCACTGGTTCAACGGGTCGATAACTTAACTGCTCCCTCACTGGTTCAACGGGTCGTCAACTTAACTGCCCCCTCACTGGTTCAACGGGTCGTCAACTTAACTGCTCCCTCACTGGTTCATCGGGTCGATAACTTAACTGCTCCCTCACTTATCGGGTCGTCAACTTAACTGCTCCCTCACTGGTTCAACGGGTCGATAACTTAACTGCTCCCTCACTGGTTCAACGGGTCGTCAACTTAACTGCTCCCTCACTGGTTCAACGGGTCGTTAAATTAACTGCTCCCTCATTGGTTCAACGAGTCGTTAACTTAACTGCTATCTACCTGGTTCAACGGGTCGTCAACTTAACTGCTCCCTCACTGGTACAACGGGTCGTCAACTTAACTGCTCCCTCACTGGTTCAACGTGTTGTTTTACGAGTTTAACGAGTTGTATCGTGATCAGCGACTTTGGAAACCTGTATAGCTTCAGAATTACCAAAGGCAAAACCAAGGCAAAATTTAACAGTTTATAATTTTGTGTTACTCGTAATTTTCATTCTGGGGCACCAGAATAGCACCAGAATTTGTTTTGCATTTACCAGAAATATATGTATGACTAGTTTCATCGTGATCAGCGACCTCGAAATCCCGTATACCATCAAAATTGTAATTTTTGAGCCAAGATCTATAAAAATTCTAAACCGTCACGGCGAGATATTGCACAGAATTGTTGTCGTTCACCCGAACTTCTTACAGCATCAAATCGATATATAAGCATCTCCACTAAAAATGATACATCTAATTTATAATGCCATCAGGTCAAGGGTGTTCTGCCAAGAAGCCGACACATAATTAATTGTTCAAAAGATTCTGCGTTGAAGGCGGCGTAAAACTATTCATTCTACTACTTGGAGTAAATCTATAAGCTCTAAATCGATCATTGTGTGTTTCCAATGAGCCTAATCCTGACCCGGTGGATTAATTATTTAGAATAATAGTTTTTGTTGATTTGCCTATCACACATTTACCATTAACTTCTCCCACGTTAGTTCATCGTGACTTGGGCACCGTTCAAGTGAAAATTTGGTTATAATCATACCCAACAGATTCCTACAAAATGTAAATCGGAGTGTCAGTGTGTTACATTTATTTGTTCTTATGGTCTCCTTCAAACGATAGAATTTTAGTCAATAGTCTCACTGTGGTGTATTGAAGAGTCTCAACACAATGTACTGCAGTGCTGTCATCATTACGTCTTTCATTATGGCATTCCTTGCAAACCTCCACCGGCTCTTCCACTGAATCCTGAACACGCTTCCAACTGTTGGGTACAAGTAATGAGAGTTCAGTGCAGCTCAGTGCCAAATAATGTTACACACATGGAGTATTAATTAACATCAGGAGATCTGACGAGAATTTCTCTAGTTTTAAGAATAGTCTCGTAGGGGTACTCTAGAACGCCTTGGAATCAACAATGGCGGACAGTTTTTGGTGTAAATTGAGTAATATTGTTTGGTAATATAATAATATTATATTACTAGACTATTCTTAAAACTAGAGAAGTTCTCGTCAGGTCTCCTGATGTTAATTAATATAAAATCGTCTTCTTCATGTTATGAAGAAGTACAATGATTGATTATAATATTATTGAGGTATATTTATTAGTCACTATTATTTTATATTTCCTTTAAGTTTGCTAAGTTTACTGCATACTGCATTCCCTTTGGGCTGCGTTGTTATATTTTGCCTCACAATTTGTAGTTCAGTAATAATAACAATAAAAAAGTTAGATTTGTGTTTGGTTAGGATCCTCTGGGTTGGAGAAATATTCGTAAGATTAAATATCCCACACTAAAGGTTCCTTAGGGAATCTTAATGCGCTAATAAAATATAATATATTCTTATGAATAGTTTAATATCTCGTATTTATTAAATATTACTTCGTTGCCAGAATAATATTAAATAATTACTATAGACAAAATAACCGAACATTTATGCTAATTGCTGTAGAGTTTCATTGGATGAACTTTGTTGATACTACTGTATATGAACATAATATTCCTCATATAATCTTTACATTATTCAATTAAGATTCGAATCTTAGCCGCCTAGGCATACCATTAATTTATTCAAACAATAATTACTTGTGTTGTTATGTTGTGAAGTAAATTACATGCAGAAAAATTATTACTGTTTTCTTCAATGGCATAAAATCTTGGAATATATGTCATAGTAGCCTACACACATACTAATTAACAGGTGTTAAGACTTTAGATAGTGATCCCACTTCATTGCGCTACTTAAAATATAATAAAGGAGACTTTTAGAACCCGGGGACTTTAGGCAGTAGTACAGTACATGCATTGGGTAAGTGGTGTGTGAGGTTGTTTTTATGTTAGGGTTTGTAGACCAAGAACAAACCATAATTAAAATTGTCCTGTAATTGGCATTTATTGCCATAAATAACTTAAAATGGTAACTAAATTATATTAATTTTATACATAGTTTAATCTACGCATGCACTCTCCTGTTAATCTCCCGTTTAAGTACATTCTATTTGTGGAAATTCCGAATAAGTAAATATACTATTCCTCAGGCAGAACTTGTAACCCCACCAGCTGTTGTGGGGAGGTGTCTGGGTTGCCTAATGCTGAGTTGTGGTGTCTGGTTCACCTGTTGTTGGGAGGTGTCTGATTTGGTGTTGAACCAGTGAGGGAGCAATTAAGCTCGCATCCCGTTGAACCAGCGTGGGATAAGTTAAGCTCGGATCCCGTTGAACAAGCTTGGGAGCAGTTAAGCACATGTTCCGTTGAACTAATGTGGGAGCAGTTAAGCTCACATCCCGTTGAACTAATGTGGGAGCAAGTCTGTTTTTTTGTAATTTTTCATTCAAAAAATGGGGAAATATTATTAAATTAAGAAAATTGCTTGAAATTGAAGCTTATGAAATTACCTTTCATATAAAGCTAAAATTGCAAAAAACGGTTATGAAATGGCGGAGGAGTAATATTTTTCGTACGAAAAGTATTATTCTGAGATAAGCGCCTTCGAATTTCAAACCTCCCCGCGCAAAACTACCTGTATGGGGTTTGGTTGGTTAATAATGTCTGGCAGGAAGGAAGCACACCACCAAGCTAAAATTTTATTAATGGGGGTTTTCGGGGTCGCTGATTTCATTTCCGATGTCAGTTTTAATATTTGGTGGAATATAGTCTGTCCGTCTGTCGGTTGTCTGTCTGTCGTTCTTACATTTTGACAGGCAGATTGGCAGACAGATTTTCCACGATAACTCGAGAACTAAAATAGATCTCTCTAAGTAGTTTTCAGATTTGAAATCTCCATTAAATTCTGCTCTATATGCAATAAAAACAAATCACTAACATTTTTAGCGAGGAGGAAGGGGGGGGGGGGGGGGGGGGGCTACCCCACCTTAAGTTGACTAACGATTGAACCAGAGTGGAGAAGTTATGCTAACGTGCCGTTGAACAAATTGAAGGAGCCGGCTGAGCTCGAGTGTCGTATTTTTTTTGGTTTGAACATTTAATATTAATTTATTACCAAGCCGGGGAAAAGAATCGGTTTACAAAAGTGGGCATTTAACCAATTGAATAAACGATATCGTTATTCGACATACAGTATATGATGGGAAAGGAGTGTATGAATTAGCGAACGAAGCAGGTGTCAGCAGCTTCAGTAAGCTCTTTACTAGCATTGTCTGATAGGGCAGAACGCGTCGGAGACCCAAACATGCACATACGAAATTATTACTAGTATATGTAATATTACGGCTGCATTGCAGCTGTACATTGAGATGCTGTTGGCTTAACAAAATATTTTATGCCACCACAATGCAATCCACAAACGACATGCTGTAATGCAGCGTGCATTAAGAGGGCTACGTAGGCTTAACGAGAAAATTGCGCCGCCACAACTCCTTATCCCCCATGATTTGCGCGAGATTATCCGCATCTTCAAGGCCAGTATCCTTTAGGAGAAGTCTTAAGAGATTGCCATCCAGAGATTTGGTGTCCTCAGTTCGGGGGGATATATAGGAGTACTGGTTCTACTCTAAATAATCGATCCTTAATTTTCCGACGCATTTTATGTGAATTACAAATCCTGGACAACCTTTCCTTACTTTTTCGGAGGTCATCAAAATAAGCATTACTTTAGATTGGAAACTGAAAACATATTTTACCAAAAGTATATGAAACGTGTCATCAAATATATAGGAAGATCAGATATATTCAAGTATACATGATTGATCCAATAATTTATCAATATGTAATCATGATATATAATCAATGAACTAACAATTCACCAAATTTAAATTTTGAGTGATTACAAGTAAAGTATGGTAGTAGTGAGTGGTACATCATTTAGGTAGAAAAACTCATTGTTTCCATGATGAGCTTCTAAATCTGAAAACAGCTTCTCAATAGCTCTTTTATTATTCGAGCTAACAAATTTTCAATTTGTGAAACATATTGAAATTACTATTAATGCATATAACGACAATTGAGATATCTTGAAATATTTATTTGTAAAATTGACTACTGTACAATCAAAATTATACCCAAAACCGACAACGTTTGAAAGGCTGTGAGTGCTAAATATAAGAGTTGTCCAAAAGTAGGCTTCAGAGATCAGAGATTACAAACTGATTTACTATAATTTATTTAAAACGTGATTATAGCCAAATACGTCATGTTCCTCAAAATAATATTATTTATTTTATAAGTTTCTTGTGAAATTTGCAAAATGAGTGAGGAACTCTCTGATAGTATTTGGGTGGAAGAAATTAATGAAAAAGTCAATCAGGATTTTACAGATAAACAGACCTGTTTTGTCGACGGATTTGTTAGATTTAAACCTAGTGGACAGATACTACCTAGAAGCATGATATCGCTTCAAAAGGGGTTGTTTGAGTGGCCTGTGAAAGAGGACGATATATTTGTATGTTCCTTTCCTAAATGTGGTTCAACTTGGAGTCAAGAAATGATTTGGAACGTTATGAATGACGCTGACACAGATGCCGCTAAGCAGACGAATCTTCTAATTAGAGTACCGTACTTGGAGATGTCTGGAATACTTGGCGCATTCGGAGACTTCTCTGAGTACTACAGATATCTCAAATGCGACGATGATGCCAGAATGTTCTCTTCATCACTGGATCAAGCTGCTTCACAACCATCTCCTCGGATCATAAAGACGCATCTTTCAGTCGATATGCTACCCTACCAATTCCACGAGAAGCATCCCAAAATGGTTTATGTTGCTCGAAACCCCCGAGATACATGCGTTTCTTTTTATCACCACTGGAAAATCTACCACGGCTACACAGGTTCTTGGGACATATTCTTTGACGCTTTCGTGGGAGATGTTTGTGGATTACACACTCCTTTCTTTCAGCATGTCCTTGGATACTGGCGAATCCGAGACAGAAAAAATGTCTTGTTTATTACCTACGAAGACATGAAACAGGATCTAACCGGGATAATTAAAAAGACGGCAAACTTCTTAGGGAAACGATTGTCAGATGACCAAGTTAGGAAACTAGTTAGTCATCTCTCATTTGACAGCATGAAGGCCAATAAATCTGTGAATAATGAAGGCGATATTGCGGATGTGAAAAAGGCGCTTGGAACAGAAGCTACGGATTTCATTAGGAAAGGGAAAATTGGGGATTGGAAAAATTACATGAGCCAAAAACAAATCGAAAGAATGAGGGAATGGGAGGAGATGAATTTGAAAGACTCGGGCTTGGAGTTTGTTTATAAATAGTTCTACTGTAGATTGAAACAATTGTATTTATAACTAGTTCTAGACTCATATAAATTTTATTTTATATTCTATTGTGGATTCTAATCTATTAACTTTAAATGAATTTTTCTTATCTCTAGAATTGTAAACCCTTTAAGCATTAGAATTAAAACCAACGTATCTTAAAACCAAAATTGAAATATTTTTAATATTTTATAATAATTTTTAATTCTAACCATAGCAACAGAGCTTACCGGTTCGCCTTCCACTCCGACTCCACTCACACCTACCACTACCAGCACACTAAAGCACCTCTAAAAACTAACCAGCTAACCATGGCGTTTACCGGCACCCTAAAGCCCCCTAAACTCGTACCTCTCGACCAGAGCGAGTCCATCAACTCCTGCGAGGTGAGGCGCTACTCCCTTGCCTAACTTGAGCTAATCCCTTGCGCTCCAGCCACACTTTTACACCCTCACCACCCCTGGCGCTACGTGGTTGTGTCACTCTCGCGCTATCCCCCTCCGCGTTTCACTGATGACCCAGATGCTGTTGTTGCTGCTTCTCGCCACACCACCATACAAAAGATTGCCATCCTTGAGTTGATGCTCGGCCAGGTGGCGAACTACGCCCCATAATCGCCAGGAATTCTATAATAAGTGACTCCTCTTCCCTCCTGTCCGTATAGAAGGCAATCCGCCTCCATTATGGCTCCCAGGCCACCGGTGGACACTTCCTCTCATTCAGCGAGATAGCCCTCCAGCACGAGGAACGTCCAGAGGACTTATTCCAACGCCTCTCCGCCTTCATTGACAATAACCTTCTGCGTCAGGATGGAGGCATTTCCCACCACGGCCTTACTTCCTGACGAGGACGAGAAACTCTCCCCATCCCTCGAAAACTTCGTCGTCCTAATCTGGCTACGATTGATTGACGGCTGATTGCGGTGCCGAATCCCACTTAAGCTCTCATGAATCCACCATGCGGCTTGGCGTACCGATAACCCAAGGATCACTTCAGGTTCCCACCACCTCTGATAGCTCATCTATGGGCAAAGTTGTTGGTGACACGTACTTTGACCTTTCGTACGACGGCCTTAAACTCTCGTTCTGCAGTTTCGTTGTTGACAGCCTCAGAGTTTCCCTACTCTCCTGCATGCTGTTCCTCACAACGAATGATGTCACCATCTGCCCCATGCAATCTATGGTTTCTTTCTACGATAGCCGATCCATCCGGTGTCCATCTGTAAGTCCTACCCAACCTGCAGTCCACTCAATTCAAGTTCTCCGTGCCCCAACACAGTCTTCCATCGTGTTACCAGGTGATTATCTCACATTAACCATTCCCTCCCACCTGTCAGATGCTCAGCTCAAGCCCTCCTAATCTCACCCCACACACCCCGCGCCCAGTTTTGTGACCACACCTCCCATCCGTGTTTTGCCCCCTTGGAGCTCCAATCCAGTAACTGCTTAATCTCCATCCCTAATTCTTCCCACAATTCTGTCTTTATCCAGTGCAACTCCCACGTGGGCAGTGCACTCTCTACTGCAGTCGCTCCCACTGCTTTACCCTCCCAGTACCTTCCATGCCCTGAAATCCGTTCCGTTACCCTGATTACCCTGGCTACAATGGTTCTGCTGGACCATTCCAAGCCGTTGTTGATGTTTCCCCGATATTGCCCCCTCAATACATATTCCCCAGTACGCTTGTGATTGTCTTGTAGAACTTCAGGATAGGTTCGACTCTCTCGAGCATCTCAGTGTATTTATCCGACCCAAACTTGCTGGCAGCAGCGTCGAATACCTGAATCCCAGTTTCCTTGTGGCTAAACCCAATGGCAGCACCCGATTGGTTACTGCATTCACCGAGATCACCAAGTATTGCAAGCCTAACCTGCCCTTCTACCCGATGTAGAGTCTACCATCCAGTCCCTCAGTCAGTTTCAGTTCCTCATCAAAGCCGATCTCTCCAGTGCCTTCTATCAGATCACTCTCCAACGTGAGTCCATGTGTTTCTGTGGCATATCCACCCCATTCCGTGGCATTCGCATTTACTGCTGCTGTGCCATGGGTATGCCCAGAAGCGAAACCACATTAGAAGGACTGGTGTCCCGCGTTCTCGGCGACCTGCTCGTCCAGGGTACAGTAGTAAAACTTGCTGATGATATCTACTGTGGTGGTGATACCTTTGCCAAGCTCCACGAAAACTTTACACTCCTCCTGCAAGCACACCATGGCGCCGACCTCCGCCTATCAGCAAAGAAAACGGTTATCTGTCCTCAGTCGACCACCATTCTCGGTTGGACGACGCTCTTTCTTACTTAGTTGCTAAACAGTATGCCGAGGCATACCGGAAGTTAGCCCACAGCGCATAATCTTCGAGTCCCCATCTATCTACTTTCCTCTCCAGTGCCAGCCAAGCCCGGGTTACTGTGTTCCACATTAAGTGGGCCATGGACCTTCTTGCCGACTTCCAGAGCCGCAACGTTGCCCCTTCCCCCCTGCACTCCTGCCAAGTATGTTCGTTTGTCTCCTCCACCACTGACGAACCTGTAGTACTTCATTCTGAATGCTCCGCACCCATCGCCGAAATGCCAACAACCTCGCCTCAGTGCCTTGCAACTTCCAACCTCCCTGACCCTCGACTCCTGAATGCTTCTCGTCCCTCCTGCCTCGCCACCCAACGTGAGTGTCCAGACCTATGTCGCGTTGCTGAACACCTTGCGTCAGGTAGACATTCTCCTGCTATTTCCACGCTCTCAATCTCGATTGTTCTCTCGAAGAGATTTCCACCCAATGCCATCAGTGCATGGCCCTTTCCACTGCCCCTGGCTGTATCCTCCCTCAGTCTTCTCTCGACGTTCCACCCATCATTGGTCAATCCTTCACCACTGACGTGCTCCGGCGCCACTCCCAACGCATTCTCCTCCTCCGTGAAACTGACTCTTCATTCACTAACACCACCATCATCCCTGAAGAACAATGTGACACCGTCCATGACTCCCTGATCATACTAGTCTCTGGGTTACGTCCCCTCAGTGGTCCTCCAGCCATTATCCGTACCGATCCTGCACCAAGTTTCCAGGCCCTCGTTGGTAATCCTAAACTGAAAGCCCACCACACTCTTCTCAAAGCTGACTCATGGAAGAATCCAAATAAAAACCCCATCGCTGACTCGCACCACTACTCGCTGAGCTACTCAAGCTCCACCCTACTGGAGGCCCCTTCTCGCTCACTATCCTCACTATTGCCATCACCCACCTTAACGTGCGACTTCACGCTCCCAGCCTATCGGTGCATGAGATTCTCTTCCAGCGCGACCAGTTCACCAGGGACCAAATCCCTCTGGTCAACACGGAGCTCACATTACTGCCCAACATGAGCGATGTCTCACCAAACACACAACCAATGCTCAGTCCAAGGTACAATGTCCTACCATGTCCAATGTCCTGCCTGTGTTCACTTCACTCAATGTCGGCGACCTCGTATACTGATGTTCCGACTCTCCCCGGTTCAGCGTTAGACCCTATTATATCATCAGTACCCAGGTGTTCCATCAGGAAATTCGTTGGCAACCAGCTCCGCTCTCTACTACTAGGATCGGCATGCTACATTGCAGCTGGATTCTTAAGAATTCTGTGCTGGCTTGTCGACAAAATTGTGCCGCCACAACTCCCGATCACCCATGACATTTGCTATCTTCGATTCCGCATCTTCAAGGCCTTTAAGATGCGTCTCAAGAAAGTCATGGGCTGTCCACTATGCTTATGCACTCCATGAGGCTCACAAGATTATGCACTGACAGGTCCTCACGGCGAAAGCAATGTCCTGCCAAGCGGAGGCGACTTTGTTCTAGTGTCACTCTTGGGGGAACCAATAAGACACCTCCAATGTTATATAGTGTCTGGTTGGAGATGTGTGCATTGTACTTGACACAATGAACCCGGCGTAGCATTCTTGTGAATGTGCCATCCAGAGATTTGGTGTCCTCAGCAGTTAGAGCCCAGCATGGACACTCATAGAGGAGTACTGGAACTACTGCTGCTATAAATAATAGGACCTTAAGTTTCCAATGAATTCTATGTGACTTCCAAATCCTGGAAAGCCTATTCAAGGCTGCCCATTCCTTTCCCTTACGTATTCGAAGGTCCTCACCTGACTTCCGGATCCATGATCCCAGGTAACAGAAGTCGTCCACATGCTCAAGCATACCATCCTTTGAGCTTTTGCTCATCCGGTCAGAGACTTACTGAGGACTTTCAAAGTTAACATTTCAAAGTCAAAATTGTGGTCTTTTTGGAGTTAATAAAAAGACCAACACAAAAAGCAGTATGTTCTAATGAGCTGAGGAACCGGTGATTCAGAGAGTATTCCTAAGTCATCAGCAAATTCTAGATCAGTTAGGTACCTGGCAGGATTACCTCGACTTCTGGATCCAGTAGATAGAGTTACCATCACCCCATCATCATTATGATGATCTAAGGACATAGTACAACATATTCAACCACAGTTATGAACAATAATGGTGCAAGTGTGTCTCCCTGGAGGACGCCCCATAACACTTCAAATGGTTCTGTGCCACCATCAACAGTAGACATAAATGTTGTCGAACCATCGTATTCTGATCTGATTGCTGCAATAATTTCATCCTCTCACGTCTACCGCGTACTCACCAACCTATATCCCAGTCGACATCCCGCCATCTGTACCAACTGACCAGACACCCGAACCTGATGTTGTTGATTCCCTCAACAGGGTCTCGCATCGCCCACAACGGATCCGCAAACCACTGCAATATTATGGGTTCCCATAGCGACCTTCCTGCACGGCTCGCCCCAATTTGATCTGAGTTCGAGTCGTACCATACTGGTTGCGCTATACTGTGTTCGCCAATATTTATATACTCTCCGTGATCCACCCATCATATCTGCGTTGTAATGTGCTGATTATAAACACATATTTTTATAGCCACATTTTATTTAGTTGCCAACCCGCTGTTTACTTGGTTTCTATTTAGTTCCATCTAGATTGTGTTTAATAGTTTAGTTTTATTTTTCATAGGTTAGTTCGCTAACACGTACCGAAGGTCCCGTGTTCAGTCCTCACTTATGACCGTCACTTTTTGCATGGCCCATACTGTAGGTAGGGTGTTTATTGCTCTCTCTCTACCTCTCGCATCGTGTAGTTAGAGTTAGGGGTATCCCAGTACTAACCTTGGTATAATGCATACTTTTGTTTGTTTATATTAGGAACAAGGAGGGACAACAAGGTAAAACAAGTTGCGCCAGGCAGTTAGGCCGCACTGTGGATTAGGAACCATACAGTAGAGTACTAGGCCTCCGGACCTAGAACTGTAGTAGTTAGGCGGATACCTGTCTGACAGTACTGATAATGTGCGATCTGTTGCTGTTACCTATATTATTGGTCTATATTATATTATAATGTATATGTATCGCAATGTACTCACGGTATCGTACCTTTCCCATCGTTACTGATGCGAAGAGACAGTAACAATACCTGCAATATCTTACTGTAAAGTTTGTGAATCAAATCATAAATCCGACCTTCTCACCAAAACAGTAAACTCCAAGTAAGCGTGTTCGCGGTATTTCAACTTTCCATAACGCGTGTTGAATATTTTTGTATTTATTTAAAATTGATTATTCCGATATTACTACTGGGTGCGGGACCATGGGTTTTGGGCACATTCAAGAAACTGGGGGCGATTTATGGGCGAACTTTGGGGCAACTTACAGGGTACGGGAATAATTTCATAGTTATAAGGGCCAGGGGGGGATGGAAAATGCAAGCAGTATTCAGGTTAGCCTGAGTACTATTAGGCCCTGGCCAACTTCCTGCTGCCTGTAGGGGTGGATTTGGTAATGCGCCAGGCCTAAAGGACAAGGACTGCCCTTAGCGGTCCCTGGCCAACAGCAGCCATTACGAGACTGAAAAGAACTCGGACTGCTGACTGCTTGTGTCAGGGATTTGCGACGGGCACCGACGGCCCCTTAGTAGCCAAGCCGTTCTGGTTCTCGATGATCGTTCCCTTCGGGGTTCGTGAGGGGTGAAGCGGACACGCGAACGGGTGGCCAACTAACGACTGCCCCCTGACCTAAGCCGTACTGGTTCTCGATGACCGATCCCTTCGGGGTTCGTGAGGGGTGGGACGGACATGCGAAAGGGCTGGCCACAGGACGGGTTTGACGAGAACTGCCCTTAGCGGTCTCTGGTCAACGGCAGCTACTACGAGACTGAAAAGAACTCGGAACGCTGACTGCTTGTACTGGGATTTGCGACGGGAACCGACGACAGACCCCTTAGCCAAGCCGTACTGGTTCTCGATGATCGTTCCCTTCGGGGTTCGTGAGGGGTGGAACGGACACGCGATGGGGTCGAAAGACAAAGGACTAGACTCGACTAGACTCTACTGGCCTACCGACTGTTCGGAGCAGTTTCTCGGCTGCCGAAGCGACTACGAGCCTGAAACGGACTCGGAAAGCCTAGGTGGTTGGGTTTCTGTGATGAACCGACGGACCCCTAGCCAAGCCGTTCTGGTTCTCGATGATCGAACCCTTCGGGGTTCGTGAGGGGTGGAACGGACACGCGAACGGGTCCACCGACACGACAGACTCCTAGCCAAGCCGTACTGGTTCTCGATGACCGAACCCTTCGGGGTTCGAGAGGGGTGGTACGGATACGCGACAGAGTCTACCGACTGGACCGACCCTTAGCCAAGCCGTGCTGGTTCTCGATGATCGTTCCCTTCGGGGTTCGTGAGGGGTGGAACGGACACGCGACAGGGTCGACCGACACCGACACTACGGCACTAAGACTGGGACCGAGGGAAAATCTGGGGAACATTAGGTAGGCTAAAATTCTGAGCAAACAGTGGGTTATTAAATAATATACTGTAGGGATTTATATTATCGTGTATAATTATTGTGAATATTTGGTGTATATTGATTTGGGGAAGCCCAAAATTATTCTTAATCAAGTTTCAATGATGTTGAACGGGTTTCAACTATAGGAAGTTACATTAAAGAGTATATCCAACTAATGCAGCTTTTTATCAACCGCAAACTTGCATCTCAGAAAATATTCCCTCCCCACAATCAATATCCGGTGACTGGCCGGGGCTCGGTGGTCTGTTAAGTCACGTCTCCAGCATCGGCGTTTTTCCCCCCTGGTGTAGGGATAACGGCAACAAAATTAAGAATAATTCACGTGGTTAATTTTGACAGGGTGTCAAAATTAAGAATAATTACGGTCAACTTCAACTGGTGGAAGTTGAGAATCCTTCAATACTCTTCAAAAACTCTCTACGTGCTTGCCAGCACCCACTACGAGGAAACTCTGGTATTTGAGTTGAGACAAAGTCGTGGTTTAATTAATCAGCAAACTCGATCTAACCAACTCGTAGTCGGCAGATCACATATTTGGAGAGTTGTTAACAGGGAATGGAAGTATCGATCACACCCATTGATATAATTCAAGTTGAGCCAGGAATCTGGCACGTCGAAGTTGAGGTACAAGGAACGAACGTTGGACGATTCAGGATTACTGTTCGGGTGGTCCAAGCTGAGTACAATACCTACGAGGAACTGTTTTACGACATCGCGTATCTAGCCATCGACGAGGCGTTACAATGACAACAAATAACGTATCCGATACCGACGAGATGGATCACCACACAGACTCGGAAGCCGACGAGGTACCAAACGTCAAGAACATGACCCGTCGGTTAGGGGCTCTTAAAGGCGGAGTAACCCGAGCGTATCAACGGATGGAGAAACAACTCAAAGGAGTCAAAACCCCCCTCAATGAGGTACAAACTCAGCTTCAAAGTATCCGAAATATCCTACAGCGGTACGAAAGAATGATACAGGTGTACCAAGAGCTCGTTCCCCCCACCGATCAGGAAAACTACCCCAAGTTGGAAGAACACGTTGTACATCTAGATGGGTTCCGCAAACAACACCGGAGGACCCTCAGCCTTGTGAGAGGCTATGAGGAACAGTATTACATGAGGGCTGACGCGGAATCAGTACGATCCTCCATCATCAGGACAGCAGTACATCGTAAGAGAACGGGGTCTGCTAGAAATCAGCACTCCAGCGCTAGGAGCGAGATATCCGGCTCGGCGCGCAGTTCTCAAGGGGCGCCGCCACTCCGAGACCAACTGCGAGAACGGAAGGCATTAGCCCTCAAAGCTCGGATGGAAGATGAGTATATTCAACTGCAAGCCGAGCAAGATGTATTAGCCGCCGAAACACAAAAGCGAGAGGCCGAACAAGCGGCCGAACGGCAGGCCGAACAACGCGAACAGGAGGCCGAACAACATAGACGAGAAGCCGAATGGCAGGCCGAACAACGTAAACAGGAGGCCGAACAACATAGACGAGAGGCCGAACGACAGGCCGAACAACGCAAACAGGAGGCCGAACAACGCGGACGAGAGGCCGAACGAGAGATCGAACAACGTAAATGGGAAGCGGAAATGCGTAAACAACACGCCGAGGCCCAAGCAATTCTTATCCACAAAAAGAATGCGGATATTGCAAAACTCGCAGAATACGAAGCCGCACTTATAGAACGAGATATTCAACTCTACGAGGACTGGGAAAGGGATATAGATCAGGAATATGAACCAATTCCGGTACCGGAGTTAGAAAAGTCATTTACACCAACAGCGGCGAAACCTCCGAAACCCGAGATCCTGCCTACCAAACAGTCTACGCTATCGGCACAAGCCCCGGTGTTCCATCCCCCACCAGCTACGCTAAAGAATGAGGAACCTTATTTCCCATCCAACACCACGACAGCGAGTGTACCCAAGTACGAGCCTGAAAGGGACTCGGAACGGGACGCCACTCCCCGATCTAACAACCCATTTACATCCACACCACAAACTCGTAGCCGCGTCATTATTAAAACTCCACCTATTATTGATCCATCAAGTATGGGAGTGAGTGCCAATAACTATAACCCTCCGAGTCACTCTAGTTCAGACGACGTCAGCATCATCCGGGCGTTGGAGAACCGCCTTGCCATGCCTAAGATGGAGATTCGCACCTTCGAAGGAGATCCCGTCGATTACCTCAGATTCAAGAAACGGTTCTTTGCACAGATCGGATCAACGGACATAGCCGACGCACAGAAATTGGTATATTTATCGCAATACCTGGGTGACAAACCACGCAGAATTGTTGCATGTTTTGAAGGAGGTTCTCATGAGGCATACTATGACGCATGGAAAACTCTAGATAAAAGATACGAAAATACCAGAACTATAATTAATAAAACTCTAGAGAGACTGATACAGGACGCAGGATCACTAGGGGACCCACAGAACATACAGGAATTCTCCGACTCTATGAAGGATGCCTACTATACTCTGAAACCCTTAAATAAAGAGGACCAGGTGAACAACATTCTAAACCTCCGACAGATCGCCAAGAAGTTCCCCGGATGGCTACAAAGTAAGTGGGCTTATAAATGTGTAGATCTCCGGCGCAGACATCCAGATCGAGATCCTAGCTTCCTTGAAATGTCGGCATTCCTGGACGATATCTCCGAAGCCATGAATGACTCGATGTTTTCAAAACAAAGTCTCGCAAAGTTGGACGGAATAGAGAGCAACTCCAGGAGTAAGATAACCCCTCCGAAACCGAGATTCCGCCCCCCACCGGTAAGTACGATGGCCATTACCATGGCCGAGGATTCCGACGACGAAGACTACGAGGAACCGACATCCGCCAAGGAATGGGCATGTTATCTCGCGAGTTGGGCACCCAAAAGGGAAGGCATCACAAATCCCCTGCTCTGTCTCTTCTGTGGGGAGAAACACAAAGTGGAATTCTGCAGAAAGTTTCAGTTCGCCGAACTCGTCCCACGCTTCGAGGCGATAATGAAACACCGAGGATGCTTCCGGTGTCTTGGAACAGGTCACTATGTTCGGGAGTGCGACCAAAGATCATGCTGTACTGTCTGTAACGACCAACGCCATCACACGCTCCTCCACATCCCCGCGAACTTCGATTTTACTACCCTCCCCTTTCGGATCGAAGCCAGGCGAAGAGGAGAAACAAACCACGTCTTCAAAGGAACCCGGACAACCCAATGGAGAGAAACCAACCCGTTTAAAATCTCAACCGATACACCACAAGTAACAAATATTTCGGCCACGAGTAATCTTATAAATCGCCGCTACATGGTCTTCGCAAAGGTAATCCCAGTAAGGATCCAAGGAGTCGGCAAATCTTTGACGACACTCGCATTCCTCGATAACGGGTCCGACGGAACCATCATCGACCGGGATTTCCTCGAGCAACTCGGCCTAGAATATGAACCTTGTAAACGGCCCATACAAACCATCACCGATAACAGAGAGGTAGAGTCCGGGGAGGTGCAACTCCAGATGGAAGGAGTGATGAAGGGCTACGAAACGGTTAAGTTAACCATCAAGAACGCCTTGGTACACACAGACCTCCGGGTGCGGTTCCGACAATCAGCCGAGTACGCCCCCCTCATACAATTGGACCGAGACGATGTAGACCTGAGGTGTCCGCAGTTGGACGTAAACCGCATCACCCTACTGATCGGACTTGATACACCGGAATTACACATACCTACCGGAGATGTCGCCCGATCCATAAAGAAAGATGACGGCTTTTACGCTGAACGAACCATAATGGGATGGACCCTCTGCGGCATCAAGGAAGAAACTACTGACACCTATACATATCTTCCTAAATGTCAGAATAAAGAAAATGTAACATCCGTGGGATATTGCTCAGCTACAGACCTCGATGAGGATTTATTTCTCGAAACCGAGAGAACCCAGCGGGAGATGACCGGATGCTTTAATGTGGAGACCCGAGAGTTTGCCGAGAAGGACGAGAATCCGTCCGAGGAAGATCAATATTGTACCAACATTTTTGATCAGGCCACGTTCAAAGACGGACATTGGCGCGTGCCCATGATTTGGTGGCTAATAAGATTGTTGATGATAATAATGACGTTGATAACATTGACACCATTAACGGGAGAGCACGGACTAATCTGCCGTAATACCCGGATGGCGAACGCCTCAGTTGAGTCCCTCACTCCTAACCACCTACTGGGGAGACCCAAAACCCACGTTCTCCCAGAGACCATGTTCCCGGATCCCAGCGAGATCGCGAAACATACAAACTGGAAAAAGGCCCAAGCGTTGGCAGCGCATTGGTGGAGAATTTGGGCCCGGGAGTACCTCATAACCCTCCGGACCAGGAGGAAATGGAACAACACCTACCGGAACGTCGCAGTTGGCGACATGGTACTAGTTAGAGAAGATCTCAAAGACCGCGTCCACTGGCCTGTGGCGCGGGTCGTGACCATACACCCAAGCAAAGACGGACTTGCGAGGACTGTGAAGATACGAACGAAATCGGGCCACTACCAACGCCCCATCCAGAAGCTGTGCCTTCTTGAAGGCAATGATAGCGGTGACTCTACGAGAGGTGATAAAATCCCTATTCAAGATCCTGCTGCGGACATTGGTGACAATTATAAATGTGTTTAAACCCTTCTCATCATGTTGACAAACTCTTTTAAAACTGTGATTTACTGACAATGAGTTATGGACCCCCTTAAACCAACTGTAACCACGCAATGGTATTTGTGTTTCCTCGTGTGTTATGTGGAGTCCAGCTTCACCCTGCAGATGTTTCGACTGACGCAGGGTCGTTTATGTATTGTTTACCCTGATTTTGGTCATCGGGACCAACGGTATTGGATTATTGGAAATGGAAAAGATTTGAAGTGGAATTCATTGTATTCATCGCAGTATGTTATGTTGTCCGTTGCGTGCGCAGTTCGGGGCGTAGGCGGTGTAACGAGTCCAGCTGTAGATCCCGGATTGCCGCGCAACACCCCCTCTATCCCGTTATTCTGGTGGGTCCATGGTGCATCCACATGACTTCGACGATAGAGGGTTTTATGTTTCTCAGTCGCGTTATTCTGGTGGGACCGTTACGTGGATTTTGGGGCGTAGGCGGTGTAACGAGTCCAGCTGTAGATCCCAGAATGTTGCGTAACCCCATCCCACATGACTTCGTCGACTGAGCTTTATGTTGTTGGGAGTGTTATTCTGGTGGGTCCCTGGTGCATCCACGTGACTTCACTCCTAGCGTCGTCATTGTCCGTTACGTGCGCAGTTTGGGGCGTAGGCGGTGTAACGAGTCCAGCTGTAGATCCCAGATTGCCCCGTAACACCCCTTCCACGACAAAGATTAGCCAAAGAAAATGATTGAATATAGTTGGAAACGATGAAAAGGATCAGACAACTCTACTATAAACCTGAATGATGACGCGTATACTGATGAAAATGTAATGATGCGCACCCTGGTGCTGCGCTTATAACAATGATGATAGCCGGGGGGCTATAAACCCAATGATGATGTGGAAATAAATAAATGTGAAATAAATGGTGGAAATAAATGTGATGAAATATACGTGGAAATAAATGAAATAAGATGAAATAATAATGAAATGAAAAAAGACAAAAAAAAAAAAAAGGTATAAAAAAGGTCAAAGAAAAGAATTAGAAAAAAAAGAAAAGGACAAAAAAGTCATAAAAAACTGGTTGGATATTATGTATAGCTATAGTAACTGTAAATGCTGAATGTATTAGCAATAAGATGATAGATGCCTATATAGCAATGTTATTAATAAACTGAATTAAATAAAAACTGAATTATTCTGCTATCGCTATAGTTTCAGACTTTCTGGACTTATAATTAACTGATCTAATTTGTAACGGATATAATCGTAAATATGGACCCAAATCGCCAAATTATCGGGGAATTACGTAACACGATAGATTTACTGGAATATTCGCAACCCGGATCCCCTGACTTTGATACAAATTGGAGCACCCTGCTAAATGAGAACGTGCGAGTCATTAAATTCACCGGGCGAGAGGGACCGGATTCTAAGAATCTACGAGCCCTCCGGTTAGCCGATGCTAGTACGAGACTGAAAAGAACTCGGAACGCAAAGGCAACCGGAGGGGACGATTCGTCGTTTTGGGAAACGTTCCGGCAGAGCGTCTACAGATCCCGATGTTTGATCTACGACAACGAGGGAAACGCGACGCCCACCTCGAAAGCGATTACATTGGCGAGATGTCAAAGTTTCGTCGACGACAAGAGTACGTACCTCGCCCACTGGGGAAACCTGTCGGAGTGTACGGCGACGCTTCGAGAGGAACGCGTATCGATTATCCAAAACTGAGACGACTACCAAGAAAAGTACGGGGCGAAAGAATACGGTCGATCCTTAGTCGTCATCCTCGGAACCCTGGACGGTTTGGTACTGGTGTGCCGAATATTCCCGACACCCAGACAGGAAGTGCAGGCAGCCGGAGCGATCTGGTTGCTGCCTCCGGAAATCCAAAAGATCCTCTTCGACTTCGACGTCATTAAAATCGGGTCGGATATCAAGGCGGACGTCCGGAACGACTACGCGAACGCCCCTGCAGGAAGAAACCGACGAGACGACCTCAACGCCCTTAGCCATTGCATCGACACTCAAACGCTACTAGCCTGGTTACGATTCGCCGAGTTCATGCGAGGATTCCAAGAGGTGAGACCGACGAAATCCGGGATCGGCTACCTCGCTGTGCTCAACGGCGGTATCGACTTCAAACCCCAGAAATTCCGGGACTATAATAAAATATACGGTGGATACCCGGGATTGGAAATAAAGAGCGAGCGAGAGGGTCGATGGAAGGACGTTGATCGGAAGTGGACGATACACCAAAGGTGGGAGAATCCTGATCGACGGAACTACATTTACGTCGTTATGGAGTGCTACACCGTCGCTAAGTTTATCTGTAAAACTCTCGATAACCTTATTACGGCGGTCCCCCTTTCCTTCGTCGACTACGACTGGAATGAGGTTATAAACCACGCGTTTAAAGCGGTCGAGAACATTACACCGGGAGAATCGAAAACGCCCGCCGTTATCGATTCCTGGGACGAGAGCGGACCTTACAACATCCCTACGATTACCGAACTTCTCGGTGCGGAGGAGCCTCTGATCTCCTCGGAAGGGGAAGAGATATGGCTAAACGAGGGTGTTCTACTCTCCACCCCGAAGCGACAACTCGAGCCGGAGGCCGCGTATGGACCGGCCGCCAAATGGGTTGCCTCGGCCGAACCGATGAAGAGAGCAGGCGTTTACACCCCACGCGGCTCCGGTAGCCCCGCGAGGGAGGTAGCCACTACAGCTGCATTGAGCGACTTCGGCGACATATGCCAACGGTTATCCCCGGGTGTCCATTTCCGGTATCCTTTCCCGGGTGGCGAAGATTGGTCGTCGGAGATCCCGAGTACCAGCCACCAACGGACCCGCTCAGCGATACTGGTCGAGGAGGGACCCAGCGATGCGCCGACCCCCGACGATCTCCTCGGTATCCCTCCGTCTAAAACCCCGGCACCTCTTCGCCGACCAGCGGTGGCTACTACACCCGCCATTCCTCAGGACCCTATGCGACTAACCCGTTGGTACGCCGAGCAAACTGAATGGATCCACCGCCAGAAACGGTCATCCGAGTTGAGACCAGCAGGACACAAAGAAGGTTATCGGAGCGAGAACCTACTACGCAAAAGCCTAGCATTCCGCGGGCTACCGACCACCGAGAATATTCCGAAGAGCGACCGACGACTCGAATACTACGTCGGCGTCCCGATTCCGATATTTCCTGGTCGTGAGATGCAGTTGGAGGTATGCGGCGACTGTGGTTCGGAGCAGTGCCCACGCGGCAGAAGGAATCGGGTTACCGATTCATGCCTCCAGCTCCTCGGGATACTCTATTGCCCATACTGCGCGACATCGGGCCACGACGTTTCCGTCTGTCCGATCCTTTATAACCTCTGCACCACGTGCGGTTTCCGTGGACATTCCTCTAGCCCCCGCTGCTATATCAAATGTCCAACCAAAGACGTTACCGCTATGGGCAATATGGTCATGTTTGAGACATACGCAAACAGCCACTTAAAGACCAAGGTTCGGAGAAACGCTCGGAATATCGCGCAGGAGATGGCGTGCGGATATTTCTCCTTCCCGGAATGCCTCCACACGTCGGCCACGCTACCTTTCCATTACGTGGATCTGCTACTGAGCGCCGGATTATTCGGTCCATTTGAAGTCATTAGACGATTATACTCGTATAAAGAGGAGTTCGGTGACGGAGAATGGTTCCTAGAGGCACGCAAATCTGAGTTGGAGAGACGAACCGACATGATCCCGATGCCTTCGAAAGGAAGAGCCGCCAGGAGACAAGCCGAAGCGTTACTCACGATGGATGTTGACGCTCCTCTACCAGCCATAGCGATCGATGAGAGTCGACGGGCGAAGAGACGAAAGGCGTATCAGAGAAAGAAATAGTGGATCGGGATATTCCAGGAACATTTATCGAACATTTATTTTTATACAAACTCTAGGCCAAATTAATTAAAAACTATGCAATATTAAATTTGGGTTTTTTATATTGGGAATGACCTACGCAAACTCAATCGACCGACAGACTTCACGAAGGTCATTGGGGGGGACTGTTCGCGGTATTTCAACTTTCCATAACGCGAGTTGAATATTTTTGTATTTATTTAAAATTGATTATTCCGATATTACTACTGGGTGCGGGACCATGGGTTTTGGGCACATTCAAGAAACTGGGGGCGATTTATGGGCGAACTTTGGGGCAACTTACAGGGTACGGGAATAATTTCATAGTTATAAGGGCCAGGGGGGGATGGAAAATGCAAGCAGTATTCAGGTTAGCCTGAGTACTATTAGGCCCTGGCCAACTTCCTGCTGCCTGTAGGGGTGGATTTGGTAATGCGCCAGGCCTAAAGGACAAGGACTGCCCTTAGCAGTCCCTGGCCAACAGCAGCCATTACGAGACTGAAAAGAACTCGGACCGCTGACTGCTTGTGTCAGGGATTTGCGACGGGCACCGACGGCCCCTTAGTAGCCAAGCCGTTCTGGTTCTCGATGATCGTTCCCTTCGGGGTTCGTGAGGGGTGGAGCGGACACGCGAACGGGTGGCCAACTAACGACTGCCCCCTGACCTAAGCCGTACTGGTTCTCGATGACCGATCCCTTCGGGGTTCGTGAGGGGTGGGACGGACATGCGAAAGGGCTGGCCACAGGACGGGTTTGACGAGAACTGCCCTTAGCGGTCTCTGGTCAACGGCAGCTACTACGAGACTGAAAAGAACTTGGAACGCTGACTGCTTGTACTGGGATTTGCGACGGGAACCGACGACAGACCCCTTAGCCAAGCCGTACTGGTTCTCGATGATCGTTCCCTTCGGGGTTCGTGAGGGGTGGAACGGACACGCGATGGGGTCGAAAGACAAAGGACTAGACTCGACTAGACTCTACTGGCCTACCGACTGTTCGGAGCAGTTTCTCGGCTGCCGAAGCGACTACGAGCCTGAAACGGACTCGGAAAGCCTAGGTGGTTGGGTTTCTGTGATGAACCGACGGACCCCTAGCCAAGCCGTTCTGGTTCTCGATGATCGAACCCTTCGGGGTTCGTGAGGGGTGGAACGGACACGCGAACGGGTCCACCGACACGACAGACTCCTAGCCAAGCCGTACTGGTTCTCGATGACCGAACCCTTCGGGGTTCGAGAGGGGTGGTACGGATACGCGACAGAGTCTACCGACTGGACCGACCCTTAGCCAAGCCGTGCTGGTTCTCGATGATCGTTCCCTTCGGGGTTCGTGAGGGGTGGAACGGACACGCGACAGGGTCAACCGACACCGACACTACGGCACTAAGACTGGGACCGAGGGAAAATCTGGGGAACATTAGGTAGGCTAAAATTCTGAGCAAACAGTGGGTTATTAAATAATATACTGTAGGGATTTATATTATCGTGTATAATTATTGTGAATATTTGGTGTATATTGATTTGGGGAAGCCCAAAATTATTCTTAATCAAGTTTCAATGATGTTGAACGGGTTTCAACTATAGGAAGTTACATTAAAGAGTATATCCAACTAATGCAGCTTTTTATCAACCGCAAACTTGCATCTCAGAAAATATTCCCTCCCCACAATCAATATCCGGTGACTGGCCGGGGCTCGGTGGTCTGTTAAGTCACGTCTCCAGCATCGGCGTTTTTCCCCCCTGGTGTAGGGATAACGGCAACAAAGCGAATATATTGCAGTATTGGTCCCTTATAACCGGTGAGGCAGAAAACAGTCTACGAGCAGACAAACTTCGATAAAACAAAATCCCGCGCAGCGAATCCTAAAATCAGGCTGACTCACTGACGGACTAAGGGGCTCGTATACTTTGCCGCGGTGTGATTTATATGGTTGGGCGAAAGAGACGCTAGCTAGATGCAGAGATTTGGAGATGTCTAACTAGCGGGCAAAGTGCAGTACGGACAAAAGTTAATTTTATATATTTTGAGGTGTAAATAATTTCTAACTCGCGTGTGTTAATTCTGAACAGTCAAAGCAGTTTTGCTCCTTCACATATATAATTACTGGGTATGGTGTACATTTTACGAATATTCTAATTTTGTAACTTGTAGGTCCAATACTCACGAATGATAAGGTTCCTTCCCCTCTTGCGTATTTCCAGGACTCAAATTCAGGCATAAAGTTAATGCTACGCCCAGAATTCGGCAATTTTAATTTACCAGGTCCCTAATACTAAGAAGAAATGTGTTAGTTTACTACAGTAGGCGTACGGTTACAAATAGCTATCCTGGCTCTTATCTAGAATTTTAGTCACCTAGGTAGGCTGGGTAACTTCCTATCAGGATGTTGGCGGGGACACGGTAGATGTTAGTATATCCCTAATAGCCTCAATTTATTTGCGCCTAGTCGTAAACTGCCCTACCGCCTGAACGGTACAATCCTAATTCAGGTGAAACACAGCAACCCTCCTAGCCTACAAGTTCTAATGCAATGGACACCGTTGCACTACAAATAGTCGCAAACGCACCTGTACTTAGCAAGAGTTAGGCGTACAGTTTGCTGCACCCTACCAATGTGTATGCCTTGTACTGGTGTGCCTACGTCCCATCTGCGTACTAGTATCTCTGCCTGAGCTCTCTCTCCTCTCCTCCCGTAGGAATATGAAGGCCTACTGCGGTTTTTCCTGAATTAAAACAGTACAGTCCCTAGGATGTAATTTTAGGCGTACAGCGTGTCACTACCTCTACCTTTGATCTTTGGTCTTACGCTTAGGTAGCAAGGCATCGAACGCTGTCTAACCTTTCAGGCGATGGGCGAATAACTAAGATGGTATTGCGGGTTGTCTCCTGTCTACATTCCCTTGATGTTCCCGTTCATTGCTGCGGCCCGAAGTCTAGCCGGCCATCCTGTCCCTTAGTTGAGTTCACCGTGGTGAAGCATGATAAAACAGATAGAAAAAGGGCAGATGTGACAAGTATTTCTAACTTTTATTACAAAATCAAACAATAACTATTATACAATAAACAGAGATAGAAACTGAAGTGATAGAGTGTGATAGATAGAATATATAACTAATGAACGAAATCGCACCTTTTATACCAAATTTGTGCCGCAATCAATCGAGAAAATTCTCGATTGTTCTATAGGTTCTAACAGGTTTTTAAAGATAGCTATTGGTCCAGCTAATATATAACTTGCACGACATTGGTTACAATCTAATAACTACAGTCTCATTGGTTAATCTAGGTACAGACAAATGCAATTTAATTTGTAGCGGTCAATTTAAATGAGTTGAAATTCTGCACAAAAAATTATTCGCACTTACTAGGATTCGAACTCAATACCTACTACATATATAATTTCCAACGCTCTACCGACTGAGCTACTGAACCACTTGACTAAACATCGTACAATAGATATAACAAATACAAATGAGGACTCAAAGTAATCTTTTAGCAAAGTTAATTCGAATAAAATAAAATTTTGAAAATCCACGGCATTTAGGGAATATAATTCTATACCGCTCCATGAAAACAGGATATTATCGTGCATAAAATATACGGTTTTCACCAATAATCAATCAAACTATAGAATACTTAGGGCGTACTTACATATTTACAAATTAAATTTCAAACAATACTTCCTTTCTACATAATGATTCGATACAAAATAATTACAAATTCAAACTTTACATATTTAAGGCTTTACTAAGTAAATTCAATATAAATCTAAATTAAATTCACCAATATAAATCTATTGCATCTCAATATTGCATAAATTCAAACAATTACAAATACAAATAAATGAAATCATAAGAAAGGCTCGCGAGTCTTCCATCTACTATTGCATCTCAAATATTGCATAAATTCAAATAATTACAAATACTTTCGTGCCTAAATGTAGATTGCATAAGTTCGGAATAATTACAAATATGAGTCTTTCTAAGCACAAAACTTTCTAACTATAAAACTTTCTAAATACAAAATATAACACCTTACAAATGAAACTATAAGAAAGGCCCACGAGTCTTCCATCTACTCTTACTTTCTATTTCACTGTAAATACAAATACTGCTTATAAGATATAAATTGCATAGTATTCGGAACAATATAAATTGCATAAGTTCGGAATAATCACAAATATAAAATATAAATCTTGCAAAATATAAATTCTTACTAAATATAAATCTTACTAAATATGAGTTCTTCCAGAATACAAAACTTACTAATTAAATATAAAACATATAACTCAAATAAATCACAAATTCACAAGAAAGGCTCACGAGTCTTCCGTCCACCCTTGCCCTCCCTTTTATCACTGTGTTGATCGAACCCTGCCGCGTCCTCGAAAACTGCGCACAGGTGACTTTGCTCGCGATATGGGACTCGTGGGGCGAGTCACTGGTTTCGTTTGGACGTTGAGAGACGGTGAGACTATTTCCTCGCAAATTCGTCTATTTGGCATCCCAAAACCTCGACCGATTCCTCGTGACCGATCAGTTGTCACTACGGTTGGTAAAACGTCTGGGAACGCGCGGGAAGCGGACGACGCAGACCCAAGAGTAGCTTGCACCCCCTTTTGATCAGCTGGTGTATGTCCCGATCCTCCTGTTGGTTCTCTAGGAAGCGATACCGTATCCCGAGTAATTCGAATAGTCGGCTCAACTCCCTTGCGTTCTTCTATATTAATAGACTTCTTTAATTGTTGGCTAACTTTCTGGACCCTTATGATCCTACCCTGTCCGTCCTCCCGAGGGTGACGTGCAGACGGCGCAACCGGAGTAGCTGGTATGTCGGTCGCCTCTAGGATCTCCTCTTCCTCGAATACGCTCGCTCGTATACGTTTGTGGTAAAACGCGGCTCGGTATGCCCATGCGACGGTTAACCAAGCTCCTTTATTCCGCTTTTCAGTTCGGAAACGATCAAATTCACCATACGTGATACGATTTACGACTTTCTGAAAATTCCACGTGTTCTTGTTGTCTGGGTGAATCTGTAATAGATACTCGCGCACTACTCGGAATCCACTGTCGTGGGGCAAAATATCGACTACCTCGATAAGTTCGTCATATTGGGGCATAGCGGAGATGTATCCTTCCGACATCATCGTTTGGGGATTTACCGCCCAAAATCCAAGATGCGCCCTCATCGGAAATCGTCTTCTTTGTGCCGATACATGTTCGTCGGCTAAATCTTCCCACTCATCGAATAATTTTCTCACGAGTTTTACAGATTCGTGTTCATAGGGTATGTCTCTTAGTTGGCATTCAGATGCTCGATGCCCTTTTATATTGCAATAAGTACATTGAGCCATAAATCTCCAGCAAGTATAAAAGGTATGAGACCCTTGATCTCCACACCATCCACAGATTAGCTGAGTCGTAGTAATATGCTTTCCACTGCACTTGGTCGAATGATGTCCAGCGACGCCACATTTACCACACATCGTATTGGCAGGGTACCACACTCGTTCGTATATAAGATCTCCAATCGGTCGAGCGCTTCCTCCCACACTATAATCGTAATCATCTGGATCTATGGGTTGATAGGTTTCTGAGGGTTGTATACAAACTATAGCATCTGTTGCTTCAAGTTGTCGAATCTCCATCTGAGATTTCTTCGGGAGGTTCCTTTCTATCTCAAGAAGTTCCTCTAAAGGATCGTCAGTGATCGTAGTAGTTACTTCGAAATCATCACCAAGGTGACCGATAGGCGCGCGCGTCTGCCGTGATTCATCCGTAATCTCCACGATACGTTCTCCTTCATAGGGTAACAATGTAAACATAGATGGTCTTTCGATAAGAGATCCCGCACAGCGAAGATACACGTCTCGAAATATACTAAATCCTGCTCGAGTAAAGGCATTACACTGAGCGTCGGAGTTGTAGAAGGGTTCAAGGAATCGTCTAAACACGTCGGTATGAATTCTCCCTTCCATGTAGAACGTATGGTCTTCTCCGAGACAAAGTGGATGTCTTTTGAGAGTCCGAGACACAATGTCGGCGATTAGGCAAACATTCACTGACGACTCTATTGCTAAATAATATTGTAGGACCGCTCTTGGAGGTGACGTAATAGCCCAATACACGCATCCTCTCCATTTAAGCTGTGATTCAAACTCACTCATATCTGGAGTATCACCTTCTCCATAAGTCTCAATATACTTGGTTCTCTTACTTTCCTTATAATCCCAATTGAATAACAGGTAGGAAATGTATCCAGTTCCAGTCTTCTGAGTATTATACTCACGAAAATATCCCTGTTCTATAGACCACAAAATAAGAGGTCGAGTGTCGACGTACGGTGTCGGTAGTCGGTCATCGCTGTCCGTCATGCCGGCGAAGTCGCTAATTAAGTCCTCCCTTACTCCTGATCCAATCTTTACAACAGTTTTATCTAAAATCATATTTCTTACCATCTTCGGTAGCATTCTAGCGTCGATATTACAAGCTTGGTCCATCTTCTTTACTATGTCCGTGATGAGATGGTGTCGCTTTGTATTTGCTGGAGGTATCGGCATTCGTTTGTCGCTCCTCTGTCTACTGAAAACGTGCAGGACTCCGTCCGCCGCTCTAATTTGTATAGTCTTAGAAGTCAAACTCTGTTGATGACTGCCGCCCTCGTTATCGTAAAACATGTAACCATTTTCCTGAAACGATCTAAACGTTCTATTCCATTCATCCAACAATTCTTCCGAAGGTTGCCAAATCTTCTCTATGTCCTTATCATCTTCGAAACGAATAACCTTACCTCGCCAATCTGCGGCAATATCTGTATCCGACTCGAAGGTTCCGGTTCCAATCCATAAACGAATCGTTCTGGTTAAATATCCTTTCAAATTGCTCGGAGCTATATCAGCACCAGCTCTATCCAGTTCCTTAAAGTCTTGAATATGAGGTGGAACGTTATACACGACCTTTTGAGTAATATGTCTACGTAAATCATATATCTTACTCATATCGCTGAAAACAACTGCAGGAAGAAACTCCAAGTTTGAAATGATTTCTGGATGATCTACGATGGGTATTTCGTACGTCGTATCCTGTCGGACTGGTATACTAATAGGAAAATTGAGTGTCATACTCAATGGTTTCGTAGTTGAAGTACTATATGGTTGCATTTCTCTTGTCCTCTCCGGGGATGCAATCTGTAGTCTCTGAATAACATTTTGAGCAAAGTTTATGCTCTCGAAAACTTCCGGTGTCATCTCCTTAGCTGGAGTTTGATCGTGTGATGTCCAATGGTAAGGTAGGCTCGCGAGTCTTCCGCCCCATTCTTCCATCTCACCTTTCTCGAAAGCCTTGTAGGCTCTGTATAGGCTAAGAGTTTCTTTCTTTTCGCGGGTTGACTGATTCGCCTCGTCCAGCGTAAGTTCAAATACATCGGGTTCAACAACCTTAGGTGGGTAAACGACAGTTTCTCCCGCCTTTGGTCCGGTCATAGCAAATGAATGATATGGATTCGATAAAGGATACCCTCCTTCCTGGTAGCGTAGTTGTTGATGGTTCGAACACCTCGCCAATATCGGTTCGGGATTTTCCTTATTCAAACGCATCGGAATCGCATTTCGTTGTTCGCGCATACAAGAACCGCATTGATAATAAAGTTTATAAACTGAAAATGCTTCCTTTGTTTCTCTATCGTCCCCTCGAGTTCGTCTGTAAAGGTGCATTCCATCGAATTCATCTCGTACCGCGGGCATAGGTTCGTGCGCCTTTAGGTATTGCATGGTATGATACAAACGACTAATTTCAGTATCGGGGTCTTCGCTAATGTCTCCCGTATCACACAAAGTGTCGTACGGGTAAAGTTCATTGAAGGTTTTGCGTAAACTTTTGATTCTTTCATTTAATGCGTTTTGCCTTCTCTTTAATACATTCGAGTCATATTTAGTTCTCGCGAGTTTCGCAGTACTTTCTGATAATTCTTTTATACCAAATATAGTGTAGTCCTTGGCTCCAAATCTTTCGAATGGCGCTGCTGCTTCCTCTTGGATATCATATCCCCATCTCGGCTCTCCATGTATCTCCTTCTCCATAATTAGATGTGTAGTTACATAATCATACTACTAGAGGGAATACAACAGAGTTTGTAGTTAGTTGTGAGGAGACGTGAGAGTTTTCGTCTGCCCTTTTGGCTCGACAACGCTCTAACCTCCTACCCATAGCCTAAGATCTAGGGTTTCTTTAATGACACGCTGCTTCTTATCTAAAATTTTTTGCCGAAATAAAAACGAATTTGGGCTAAACTGGCTGTGAGTCTAAAATACTCACTTTTTGATCCCAAACTATTATCAGAAAATAAGCAGTCAAGAATTAGTAATAAATATAGGGAAGTCTATTTTTTGACGTAACTTATTGAAACAAGACCGTGTAAAATTTAATTAAATTTTTAAGAAAGGCTCGCAAGTCTTCCTCTCTTGTTTCTCTAATTTTAAGTTCCACCCGACTGTACCCTGAAATCTATTCACTGGAGAAAATTTTAAAAATTTTTCAAATCCAAATGGATTGTCTAAAATTTCGAAAATGTCTCAATATTGTGAGTTCCAAGTAGAATTCCATTTCTTATACCTACAAATCCCGCTCCTATGTGATACATAAGGGTACTACCCTCAATGTTCACATATAAAGACAATGGAATTCTACCGCTGTCCTTACTATGGTGTACAGGTACGTGGAAATCTATTTGTAAACTCCTAATTATTTACTAACATTAGTTGGAGATTTGTAGTCTCCAGACTCGTTACGAGTCTCTTCAAGAAGTACGAGACGTTGAGTCGGTCTGTCAACTGTACGACCGTCAATTGTCCGTACCGTCACAGTTCTTGTCACTCCATCCATAGATGGATGTGTGGCTAAAATTACACCTGTTATCCAGAAGCGTCTTTTTAGATTCACTTCCGCTAACAGCACGTGATCTCCCGGCTTTAATGCGCGGGTATTATTGTACCAGTTTGTTCTGGCAGAAATAGAGGGCAAATAATGGTTTTGCCATATTTCCCAGAATTTGTTAGCCAGTAGTTGCGTGATTTTCCACGCTTTTCTACCGTAGCTATCGCTTTCTATTGGAATAGAAATAGGCGTCAAAGTTGTCGGTGCCTGCATAAGCAGGTGTGCCGGTGTCAAAGCAAACTGAGATTGTTTGTCATCGGGTACTAATACTATTGGTCTAGTATTTAGTATTGCCTCGATTTCAACAAACAGTGTTGTCAGTTGGTCGTCTGTCAATATGTGGTTTACTGGAATGACCTTTGCCATGGCTGTTTTTATAGATCTAATCAATCTCTCCCAGACTCCGCCTCTCCATGGACTATCTGGAGGATTAAACTTCCAAACAATCTTGTAAGGACGTAGTTCGTTTGAGATTTGATCATGATCTAATTTCTTAAAGGCTCTAGCAATCTCATTTCGAGCACCAACAAAGTTTGTCCCTTGGTCTGAGTACAAGCATTTCACTAGTCCGCGTCTAGCGATAAATCGCCGCAATGCTAGTATAAACGCGTTGGTGGAAAGATCCATCACACGTTCAATATGAACTGCCCTACTGGACATACATGTGAAAATCAGTCCCCAGCGTTTTACTAGTATACGTCCACGTTTCGTATGTATGGGACCAAAGCAATCAATTCCAGTCTCTGTAAAAGGTGGTCTGAATGCTTGAAGTCGTGCTTGTGGAAGTTCACTCATTTCTTGGGTACCTATTCTAGAATGTACCTTTTTACAAATAATACAAGTACGTGTCACTGAACTTAACGCTTTACTGGGTCTAATTAATACAAATCTTGTACGTAAGTAGGAAAGACAGTGGTGTCTTCCAGCGTGTTTCAGATGTAAATGTGCGTCCAGTATCATTGCACGTTGTAGTTCGTGATGCTGTGGTATTATTATTGGGTACCTAAAGTTTGTGTTAAAGTCAATGTTTTGAAGCCGAGATTTATGACAAATTAAGCCATTATAAATTATCGGACTCCAACTCAATATTGGTGACGACTTGATTGGTTGACCTTGATTTATAGATGTGAATTCGCGCGCGAAATATCGCAGTTGGTAATGGCGAATTAATTTAATTTCACACCTGTCAATCTCAGTCAATGTAAGTCGACGTGTAAAGTCGCGTTTGCCTTTAACGTATTGTACAAAACGTACAATCCACGCTAATTTTCGGCAAGCGTTTGTCCAAGAGTCTGTTAAGTTTACAATACGGTCGACGTGAGTATTTATGACGTCATCAGGTAAGTCAATGGAGAATTTGGAAGGTTTTGATTTACTAGAAGGGCCCACGGGTCCGCCGGTAAGTATTCCCTTGTTGACTGTTGATCCGTCCGGGTCTACAAGTAATTTGTCCTTCCTTGTTTTCTTACCTTGATTGTCAGTACTTTGTAAGTCGATCGTTAATGGTGGTTTGAACTCTATGGGGTCAGTGGGTTTCGGTAAACTTAATTTTCTGCCGATATTAATCCCAGGTTTCACCGTAGGTTGCAAGTTTGGTATGTCTCTTGAGCGCAAAGTAACACCTGTATTTACATTTACGTAGGTACTACCCACATCTGTAATACATGAGGTTTCACCGTGCTTATTGTTGCTCAAGTGTGTCAAATTTGGTAGTTTGTCAATACAAGGCCGCTCCAATAGAGAAACTGCGGCTTCACTATTTGTCAAAATGTCACTAGTGTCTAGTAGAACATTTTGTGACATGTCTGGTAAAATGTTTCACGGAACATCCGGCGAAATATCTAGTGACGTGTCTGGCAAAACGTCTGGTTGACCGTCTAGTAACGCGTCTGGTTGTTTGTCAATAGAAGGCCGCTCCAATAGAGAAACTGCGGCTTCACTATTTGTCAATATGTTACTAGTGTCTGGTAGAACATTTTGTGATATGTCTGGTAAAATGTCTGGTTGGCTGTCTAGTAACGTGTCTGGTTGACCGTCTGGCGATATGTCTGGTGTAGAAAGGCTCGCAAGTCTTCCGTTCTTGACTTTGGAAGTTATATCTTTCCATTTCGCCTTCGGTTTTTTCTTAAGTTTGGCCGCCGTCCTTTTCTTTGCTTTCCCTTTCTTTGGTTTTTTAATTTCCGCGTCTTTAGGGATAGTGTTAGACTTGTTGTCATATAGTGGCGGCCAATGTTGTACTGATCTTTGCAAGAATTGTGGTCCGTGTTGCCAAAATTCTTTGTTCTCCGGTTCACAGAATTCCTCAGGCATCATTCCTCTTGACGCAATATCGGCTGGGTTTTGTGGTCCGGGACAATGTCGCCAATCTTCCTTTATTGAACGGTCTAGAATTTCTGCGCGACGGTTAGCTACGAATGTCTTGAATTCAAGTGTGTCGTTGTTTATGTAAAATAAAACCAACGTCGCGTCAGTCCAATAAAATATCTGTAAACTTGACTGTAGTTCTGTCTGTATAAGGTTCACGATTGTGGTTGACAGGGTTGCGGCTTGTAGCTCAGCTCGTGGTGTCGTCATATACTTAGTAGGCATTGTTTTTGCCTTAGAAGTAATGAGCGAAACATCGAATTCTTCTGAGTCTACTTGTCTGCGCAAGTACGCTGCCACACCAAAGCCGTTGTCACTGGCGTCGGAAAAACAATGTAATTCCAAGTTGTCAGGAAACGTTGTTTGTAATGGAAAGTATACTCTGGGTATGGAATAATCCTCTAACGAAGATAATTCTGCCTCCCAGGTTTTCCATAAGTCCACTTGGTCTGATGAGATCGGCTCGTCCCATGTTAGTCCATCCTTCCAAATACTGCGCATATAAATTCTGGCTTGCAGTATTATTGGACTGATGAATCCTAATGGATCGAACAATCGGCTCAATTTTGACAAGCATGATCTCTTTGTCAGTGTGTTTTCTTGACTGTCCAGTCTCACCTTCACTCGAAAGTTGTCCGTGTTTGGGTCCCAAAAGAGCCCCAACACCTTGGTCGTCGGTAGTGGTTCGAACACTAGGTCAATGTCACCACCTCCACGCTCAGTCGTTCCGAATGAGTCTACCAATTCGGCACTGTTTGAGGCGAATTTGGTGAGGTTAAAACCTCCGCCCGCTAAGCAGTCCCGTAATTGATGTGCTACTGTTATAGCACGTTCTACTGTGTCACAACTCTGTAAACCATCGTCTACGTAAAAGTCACGTTCTACGATCTTAATTATCTCTGGGTCATATATGTGTTTCTGATCCCTAGCGGCTTGCTTTAGGGCGTACATCGTACAGTTTGGGCTGTCCCTGGCACCGAAAACGCGAACTTGCATTTGGTAAGTCGCCGGTGGTAGACTTAAGTCTCCTTCCGGATACCAGAGGAACCTCAAACTGTCTCTGTCTCGCTCTAACGCTCTCACTTGGTGAAACATAGCTTCGACGTCACAAGTAAAGGCTACTTGACGCTGACGGAAGCGCATAATCACCCCCATAAGATAATTATTCATGTTTGGTACATCCATTAACTCGCTATTGAGGGACATTCCCTCAAACAGAGCCGCACAGTCATTGACTACACGTACTTTGTCTGGTTTGTCGGGGTGTCTCACGAAGTGATGTGGCAAGTAGTATGTCTGGTCAGTCACTATCTCTGGGTTAGTCATTCGGATAGCGTATCCCTTGGACAAATACGTCTCCATCTGAGTGTTATGGGCTTTCTCGTCCTTTAATAGACGTTGTCGTATCGAGTGTAAACGTCTTAAAGCTAGTGGATAGTTATTTATGAGTTTAGGACGTTGGTTACGCCATAGCATCCCTACCTCATAATGTCCGTCCTCTGTCTGGCGGATAGTATCTTCCATGATCTTCAAAGATTGTTTCTCTTGTTCCGACATACATGGTTCGTAGCTACCAGGTTCAGCTGTATCTTGTTCTAACCACCTGATAGTCTTTTCCGTTAATTCTTTGTCCAATGCAGCTTGTTCCACTTGATGATTTCTTAACGCGTCGTCATCGATATCGATGGGCATTGTTGAGGTTATTGGTGTAGGTAGACTCGCAAGCCTTCCGGCGTTATCATCTGTCGTCGATGGAATCTCTGGCTGACTCGTCTTCTCCCCAAGTTCTAAACTCACCTGGTGGATTAGCTGCTCCTTATGACTTATCATACTAGTTACACATGTCGTGTCATGTTTTGTCGAATGTAGTGTAGTATGGTCCACGTCGTGTGAAAAGGAATGAGTCGACGTTGTAGTTAATAAACTACATGTACTTTGTATATCGTCTTCCTCGTCACTTATATCCAGTGTGCGCACAGGCGCTCGAGTATACCACCCTATCGGCGTTCTACAGGCGTATGCGTTTCCCGCTACGACTGCCGATGGTCTGGTTTCCCACACTTGATGTAGGTTGAATTGGTCTGTCCCGATCAGCATTGCTACCGATCTATAATTGACAGGACATTCAGGTACACCAAGGTGTCTGAAATACTTACGGTCCTCTAAGGATTGTTCTGGGACAGGACCTAGTAGGTTACTAAAGTCCTTTGTGGCCGCAAAGGTTAAATCCGCGATTGCGATTTCGGAATTGCGATTTCGGAAGAAGAGTGTCTAAGTTCAACTTAACTCGTGTTACTGGTATTGCACGTTGTCCATGCATACTACTTACGGTGTAACTGACGTTCTTACCTTGTCTAAGATCCGTCACGACATCAGCTATCTGCTCATCCACGTAGCTGTGAGATGAGGCTGAATCTAGAATAGCATAGATTCTCTTGCTCCCCTTTGTGCCAGTAATCTTAATCGGAATTACGCTGAAACCTTTTAATTGGTCAGTCGTCAGAAGCGCGATCAATGGTTGTTCGTCTCCATCTGAATATACGTCGTCGTCTTCCGACTCTTCGTCCGACGATCCGGATTGTTCTGAGAAGCAATCCCTAATATGTGTCACGAAAGTTGGAGTCGTTTTTGATTCTCGATTATTATACGCGGTGTTGCATTTTGCTGCAGCTTCCGGGTGTTCCCTGGCGAAGCGTTTGGTTGGCGTATGGCTGTCTGTGTGGAGCAGACCGTCGTGGTTGCGTCCACAGGATGGACAAGTGTCGGTATTTGGGCAATCTTTGCGGACGTGTCCGTGTCGTGTACACCGCCAACAAGAGTCCAATGGCCGTATCTGCAGCCGTCGTTCTTCCGAGTTTAACTCGCGAAACTGTCGACAACCTCTCAACTTGTGACCGATATACCGCTTGCCTAAATGCTCGCAGTATTGGCAGCCGCTGAAGTCTGTACTGAGTTGCTGTCTAGTCTGTTTTATTCCAATGGGCGCAGATACCCTACTACCGTCCGAGAATTGTCGTGTTTCCGTCGGTGTGGCGTAAGTGGCCGTCTTGGTGGATGTTGTCTGGGGTTTTTGTCGGTTTGAGGATGGCAAGGTGATTCCTTCTGCTAAGATGTGCTGGTCAGTGTAGTTGGATCGAGTTTCTACCACTGCTTCCCTGGATATCAAAAGGTACACATCTTCCAGTTTTAAGAATCCACCCCGCTCTTCCCGCTGGTATTCGATCTTCCTCCACTCCCGACGAAGTCGATGGTGGAGTCTTCATATGATCTTTAATAATACGGTAGGGGTATTCCCGTATTCAAGTTGTCCAATAGATCTTAATGTAGAGATAGCGTTCTTGATTTCGTCAGCCAGTTTCAATAAGTCGACAGGTTTAGTAATAGCCCCTCCCTTACAGAGTTCCTCTATCACTGACCTGGCCATGCTGACTGTACCTCCGTAGATCGAAGTTAAACGATCGTACGCTAGTTCGAAGGCGTCCGGTACACCAATGTAGGTCTCCGCCAAACGTTTAGGTTCTCCCGACAACGTTTGAAGCAGGTAATTAAACTTCTCCCGTGATGTAAAGGCGCACACGGCGATCTGAGATTCGATATAGTCTACGAAAGTGTGCCAGTGTTTTGAGCTACCGGAAAACTTAGGTGGTTGTTGCACCGGTAGTCCTTGTCTAGCTGCGAATTTCGCTATTTCCTCGGCAACGTTCAGAGTTTCGCGTCCTTGGTTGGTAATCTGGTTGATGTCCCTTCTTGGCGCTTTTCCCTGATACGATGTGTTTTTTGAAGGTATTTGTCTTTGTGGTTCCTTCGGGTATCTATTGTGTTCGAATTCAGTGTTCCTCGAACTATCGGTTTGAGCTTCCTCCAGACGTTCCTCAATCTGAGCCAACTTGTTAACAACTGGTCGCAGGATGTCGGCGAACTGTTGTGTACTGATTGCGTCCGTTGGTTGTAACGCCTTCTGTGTTGGTGTATTTTGTGGAGGATTGTCTACAAAGGAGTTGTCTGAACGCTCGCGTTTATATTCATCGGCCGCCCCTGTTCTAAATACCTCGCGTTTCGGGTAATCCGATTCGCTCAAAGTACTACTATCATGTGGATATGGTGGTCGACGTGCTCGCGTCCGTTGCGTCGTACGAATTCTAACGTTTCGTTTCGGAACATCGTCCACTGTTCTCCGTTGTTCGGTAGGCTCACAAGTCTTCCTCGAAGTCGTAGATTGCGATGTAAACTGGTTCGGTCGCGTATCCACTGGTCTCCGTTGTTCGGTAGGCTCACAAGTCTTCCTCGAAGTCGTAGATTGCGATGTAAACTGAATCGGTGGTCGAGTAACAGCATTTGAATCAACTGGCCTTGTAAGCCGAAACGTCATTGGGTATTCGTAGTGCGTAACCGGTTTAGGTGTCAAAGGTGGACTCACCTGTTTTGTCGTTAGTAGTGCAGGTCCGGTCAATAAACTACTACGATCGGTAGTCGGTGGGTTACTTACCTTGACTTTCAAAATAGGCGACGACGTTGCTCTTGACGGTATGAATTTGTCCGGAATAACCAACCTGTGTTCCGTCGCACCATGGATAGGAGAAATATCACTACTACCCGCAATCGAAACAGGTTCCTTAGTCATAATTGGTGCAAACATAGGAGTTACTTGTGGGAATCGTTGACACAAGTCTTTTACTAATTGTCATTCCCGTCCGGGTGCTCCTACGCTTCCTTCCTTCTTCCGTTCCTGAATTTGGCGATGTCTTACCTCTATCTGGTCCAAGTCATGTCCGTCTCGAGATCTCATTGATCGATCGCGGGCCTTTTGATCCAGATCTTCCTCGGCGTTCGCTAATTCTCTCGCCTTCTTCTCGAGTTCGAAATGAAGTTTAGCTGTCTTCTCTCGTTGTTCCGTTTGTTGTTGTTGCGCCTCAAACTCCGCTTGTCGTATAGCTGATTGAGCTTTTATTTGCCGTGTTTTCATTTCGGCCCGTGCTTCCGAAACTAACCTTTCTCGCTCTAACTCTGCCTCTGCCGTTTGTCGCTCTAATTCTGCCGCTGCCGTTTGTCGCTCTAATTCTGCCGCTGCCGTTTGTCGCTCTAACTCGGCCGCTGCGTTTCGTCGCTCTAATTTTGCCGCTGCCGTTTGTCGCTCTAACTCGGCCGCTGCGTTTCGTTGCGCTAAATCAACCGCTGCCGTTTGTTGGGCAATGTCTACCTCTAACCTTTCTACTTCAGCTGCTTCTAATTCAGCTTGTTCCTGTAGATGAGAGATTCTCGCTACATTCACAACGCGTAGCTTCTCTTCCTCTACTGCTGCCTGCATCACTAGAAGTTGAGCTTGTTCCTCCATTTCTCGTCGTTGTCGGTAGAATTCTTGTTGTTGTCGAGCAACTTCTGACGTGACCATACTTCCCTCGCCGATTTCGCTACGAATACTTACCAACGATTGATTTAGTATTCCTGGTACTAGTTCGATTTGTGCGAGTGAAGTTTCCCTCGTAGCCTCCGGCACGGTTTCCCAATCTCCGACGTCCTCGCCGCACATGCGTAAGTGATCCGTCAGGTGTTTCAATTGTCCATCCAGCCTGTACAGTTCCTGTTCTTCCTCAGGTTGCAATAATTCGTCCGAAACTGACTCACCTAACAACTGGTCCGCTTGTTCCTGTTGTATCTGCCTAATCGTCGACTTAAACTGAATCAGTTTCTCTCTAGCGATCATTAGTTTCTCAAGGATTCTAAGTTGAGTATCCATGTCCTGTCTCTGTCTAGCTAGATCTTGTAGACTGATAAGGTTATCTACGGACTTATGTACTCTACTTTGTACTCTAACCTGGAGGGTGTAGAACTCAAACCGAGACATCGGAGCGGTCAACTCGTCTAATATGCGTTGGCCTTCTCCAATACTCCTGGTAATATGCGCCATATAGCCTCCGACGCTTCTAACCACGCTCTCCTGGCTTCCTACTGAACTTACCATGTCCGTTTCCCTGTATCTAGGTTGCGGAACAGTTAGAAAGTCCTCGGTCCTGCCGTCACCTCATACTACGGCATCCGGTACTCCCATTGGATGTACTGGTGACGCACACGGTGTAGGTTCGGTAGGCTCGCGAGTCTTCCCCTGTAGTTCTTCCGCTGCTGACTTATCCGCGTCACATGAGTCATAGTCGGTAGGTGTATTCTTCGTATAGTCTTGTTTGTCACTCATTTCGGTAGTTGTAAGTCAAGTAAAATGTGAGTGTCAAAGTATCAAATTTACCGTATTTATATCTAAACGGTACTAATTACAGTCATATAAAATTAGCCTACCGGCCGATTTTATAGCAGATGGATAAAATTAGCCTAGACGGCCAATTTTACAGCAAATAAATGTCACGGTATAAGTATATAATAAAATTAGCCTAGCGGCCAATTTTATAACAAATAAATCGGATAACGATATGCGTTATCAAAAGGTAAATTAAATACAATAATACGGACTAATTCAGCAATGAACAAAGAAATCATACGGAATGCATAAATACTTGAGACAGTGGAACCCACAATAATTTTAACTAATACGGTAATGCCTAACTTATTTATGCAACTTTTCGAACTCACCCACTCCAATAATTCTCCAGAAAAACAGATTCCCAGATACAAACCGGACGTGAACCTTTCCGTTTTCAACGTTGCGGACGAAGCGCGATTTTCCCAACCAAAGTTGTTGGGTTATCTATCTCCCAAACTTGCTAAACACGGTCTTGCTCCCGTTACAGTCTAGAAATGAGTTCTGAATCCTGAAAAACAAAAGAGTTAGGTTTTACTTTTACGAAAATTTTGTACCGGTACAATATGGTATTTAAACCCTTTTAAACACCGGTATTCAATTCCAAAAATATTTTACACGCGGTTCAAATCAAATTTTGTTTCAAAAAATTAGCACTTAGCTAATCAAACATAAACTTTTACCTCAAAATACAAAATTTTCAAATAACTTTAGTCCTACCGAACCGTAGTTCAGTAAAATATATTCCTACTGATGCGAAGAGACAGTAACAATACCTGCAATATCTTACTGTAAAGTTTGTGAATCAAATCATAAATCCGACCTTCTCACCAAAACAGTAAACTCCAAGTAAGCGAATATATTGCAGTATTGGTCCCTTATAACCGGTGAGGCAGAAAACAGTCTACGAGCAGACAAACTTCGATAAAACAAAATCCCGCGCAGCGAATCCTAAAATCAGGCTGACTCACTGACGGACTAAGGGGCTCGTATACTTTGCCGCGGTGTGATTTACATGGTTGGGCGAAAGAGACGCTAGCTAGGTGCAGAGATTTGGAGATGTCTAACTAGCGGGCAAAGTGCAGTACGGACAAAAGTTAATTTTATATATTTTGAGGTGTAAATAATTTCTAACTCGCGTGTGTTAATTCTGAACAGTCAAAGCAGTTTTGCTCCTTCACATATATAATTACTGGGTACGGTGTACATTTTACGAATATTCTAATTTTGTAACTTGTAGGTCCAATACTCACGAATGATAAGGTTCCTTCCCCTCTTGCGTATTTCCAGGACTCAAATTCAGGCATAAAGTTAATGCTACGCCCAGAATTCGGCAATTTTAATTTACCAGGTCCCTAATACTAAGAAGAAATGTGTTAGTTTACTACAGTAGGCGTACGGTTACAAATAGCTATCCTGGCTCTTATCTAGAATTTTAGTCACCTAGGTAGGCTGGGTAACTTCCTATCAGGATGTTGGCGGGGACACGGTAGATGTTAGTATATCCCTAATAGCCTCAATTTATTTGCGCCTAGTCGTAAACTGCCCTACCGCCTGAACGGTACAATCCTAATTCAGGTGAAACACAGCAACCCTCCTAGCCTACAAGTTCTAATGCAATGGACACCGTTGCACTACAAATAGTCGCAAACCCACCTGTACTTAGCAAGAGTTAGGCGTACAGTTTGCTGCACCCTACCAATGTGTATGCCTTGTACCGGTGTGCCTACGTCCCATCTGCGTACTAGTATCTCTGCCTGAGCTCTCTCTCCTCTCCTCCCGTAGGAATATGAAGGCCTACTGCGGTTTTTCCTGAATTAAAACAGTACAGTCCCTAGGATGTAATTTTAGGCGTACAGCGTGTCACTACCTCTACCTTTGATCTTTGGTCTTACGCTTAGGTAGCAAGGCATCGAACGCTGTCTAACCTTTCAGGCGATGGGCGAATAACTAAGATGGTATTGCGGGTTGTCTCCTGTCTACATTCCCTTGATGTTCCCGTTCATTGCTGCGGCCCGAAGTCTAGCCGGCCATCCTGTCCCTTAGTTGAGTTCACCGTGGTGAAGCATGATAAAACAGATAGAAAAAGGGCAGATGTGACAAGTATTTCTAACTTTTATTACAAAATCAAACAATAACTATTATACAATAAACAGAGATAGAAACTGAAGTGATAGAGTGTGATAGATAGAATATATAACTAATGAACGAAATCGCACCTTTTATACCAAATTTGTGCCGCAATCAATCGAGAAAATTCTCGATTGTTCTATAGGTTCTAACAGGTTTTTAAAGATAGCTATTGGTCCAGCTAATATATAACTTGCACGACATTGGTTACAATCTAATAACTACAGTCTCATTGGTTAATCTAGGTACAGACAAATGCAATTTAATTTGTAGCGGTCAATTTAAATGAGTTGAAATTCTGCACAAAAAATAATTCGCACTTACTAGGATTCGAACTCAATACCTACTACATATATAATTTCCAACGCTCTACCGACTGAACCACTTGACTAAACATCATACAATAGATATAACAAATACAAATGAGGACTCAAAGTAATCTTTTAGCAAAGTTAATTCGAATAAAATAAAATTTTGAAAATCCACGGCATTTAGGGAATATAATTCTATAGTTACCATCGGCCATTCACCCGGCACCATTGCCTCATTCTGGCGTTATGTAATTGGAACATTTTAATACTGTAGGCTACCTATGTACTTGGAACAATATAAAACCTTGTAATTGGAACATTTTAATACCTTATGATTTGGAACATTATAAAACCTTGTAATTGGAACATTTTAATATCTTATGTATTTGGAACATTATAAAACCTTGTAATTGGAACATTTTAATACCTTATGTATTTGGAACATTATAAAACCTTGTAATTGGAACATTTTAATATCTTATGTAATTGCAATATTTTAATACCTTATGTAATTGGAACATTCTACCTATTGTTTTTACACGTGTCGTTCGTAATTCAAAATAATATTTTACTAAAAATTAATATTTAATCTTTGTGGGGCGAGCGACGAAAGTAAGCGAGCTTAGCATACAGGTACCACTAACTTAATCGGTGTGTCCGTTGTTCTGTTGATCTGTTGTTCTGTTGATCTGTTGTGTTCAATTTTAAACGTTAATAACTCAGCCAAATGTTAATGAAATTTAACCAAACTTGGTACACATGTAGTCTGGCAAAAGTTTAGAAATTTTCCAAGTTGAATTTCCGTGTGGCCTTCGAGAAGCTAAGATAATAGCAATTAATTAGTTAATTAAGTTGATTACGGTAAAAACTGCATTTTCAACCTGCCTGTTAAAGGATATTAATTATTTTACAGTATAAGATTTAAATAATTATACTTAAAAATTATACAGATGCCACATATCCCATTCTATTATAGTTTTTAATTAGTTCAAGTGATTTGCTTTAATAAATGTGTCTTTAATTGATCTAAACGTAATTAAAGCGGCACAATTATTGAGTACAAATTTAATCCTGCCCATTATTGGTCAACATAGTCTCTGCGGGGGTGTAGAGCTGCTAGCTGGTTGGGAGATGTTGGTGTAGCCTTACCAGAGGGGAATTGTACTGTAATAGGCAGCCAGTAGTATTGCTATAGCAACCCAGACATAACTCCAACCATACACTGCCTGTACTTCAATTCCTATTGACTCTATACTATATGTTGTATTACTTACTTAATCTCAGGTGACAGAAGATAATGACATAAATAATCATGACTGTTGTAGGCTTATATCTGAAATTGTTTATTCCAGTATTCCGCAATAATATATTTTTCTGGTTATTTTTTAATTGAATTTTTGCAAAGTAGTAAAATTAATGTTCTTAAAAATAATATTATTATTTTATATGTAACCTAGGAAATTATCTACAATTTTTCGCTGCTGCTTTGAGAGTGTACATTGATTTAATATTATTTCAATACCCATATTACTACATCGGCATACAATGCGTTGGCGTTGTATCACACATCTCCACATAGATGTATCAGCAGTTACTCGCACAGTTTCGAAACTTCGCATAGTTATAACTGTATAAAGATCGTCAGTCTTGGTTATTGGCTATTCTTGGTTAAAATATTTTAATGTAAAACAGGACGAGCGACGAGCGCAACGAGGCATATAATGAAGACGAATACTGTGTAGACTATATTCCTATTAACCATACCTGGCTTCGCCTATTGAAGGCATCGGTAGTTATAAAGATCGACCGTCAGTCTGCGTTTAGGAAATATATTTAAATACAAAACAGGACGAGCACAACGACGTTTATAATAAAGAAGACGAGTACTGCCTACTGCGTTGATTATATTCCTATAAACCATACCTGGCTTCGCCTATTGAAGGCATCGGTAGTTATAAAGTACTGGTGGGTGGGAAGGGTGGGGGGAGGGGGGGGGGGGGGGGGGTGCAGATTAAAAGGGGTGAACACGTACTGTCCCCCTTTCTTTGATTGATTGGTGGTGTGGGTAAATTTCTCAAAACCTGATTTTGTGATACAGTCGCTCAATTTTAATCTGTATCTGATAACTGAGCCTCGTCCTGCGCGATGGCCCCATGCACGTGTATTAACTACCTACTTAATTATCTCATATTTGTCCTTTTATGGGTCTGATTTGATTTAAATGTTTTCATCATGGTTCTATAAATGAGTTTTCTATACTTAACTTACATTACTGCTATATTTACTTTCAGTTTGGACTTTTGGTGTACGGGTTTCATAACAAATAGCTTTATTATGCCCTAAACTATTAAAATGCAGAATGGTGAGACTGATGAGAATGGTTTTGGAAATTCTTGGTCGTCACTACAGAGATTGTACAACGCCTCGTTTGTTAAGGTGAGACTGTGGGTTGAGCCACGAAAGTAAGCGAGCTTCGCATACGGGTACCACTAACTCAATCGGTGTGTCTGTTGATCTGTTATGTTCAATTTTAAACGTTAATAACTCGGCCAAATCTCGATGAATTTTAACCAAACTTGGTACATATGTTGTTTGGCAAAAGTTTAGGAATTTTCCAAGTTGAATTTGCGTGTGGCGTTCGAGAAGCTAAGATAATAGCAGTTAATTGGTGAATTAAGTTGATTATGGTAAAAACAGCATTAATTAAGAGATTAAGTAAGTAAGAAATTAATTATTTTCTAGTATAAGGTTTAAATAATTTTACTTAAAGATTATACAGCTGTAATCCCCATACACCATTCCATTATATGTAGTTATTAATTAGTTCAAGTGATTTGCTTTAAGAAATGTGTTTTTAATTGATCTAAACGTAATTAAGTTATTAAAATACCCCGTCATTCTACAGTATTCTTCCAACTCCATCAATCCAAGGCAATCAAGGTATGCTTGCTATTAATTTCTAGCCTAACTGGGAACCAGTCCAACCAGCTCACCACTACATTGCAGCATTGTAATGAGCCAGACTAATAAGCCAGCTTGCTTATTGTGTTTACCCTACAAAATGATTGGCTGCGTATATATTCGTGATTCTTTAGAATAATTAGCTCAATAATTTCGTTGAGGCGTAATATTTCAGTATCAATACTATCAGCATAAGGTAAGTTTTATATTTCTTACAAATTGGGTCGCCTCCACGCCTAAAATATTTCTGATATTACTTCATGAGTTTAACATGTTACCAATAACATGAGATTATTGAATTCTTTGTTGGTTAAATAAATTAAATAATATGCGGTCTTTAATTATTTTTGCTAGAAATTTGTGTTGTTCGTATATTTGTCAATCGCTTCCAGTTGTATTTTGTGTTATATTAAAAATAAATATAACATTACTTTTAAAACACAAATTGTCTCACATGTCTTTCATCAATCCTCTCTGCGCCTTTGCGTTGGGGTGCAGATTAAGAGGGGGGTTGGAGGGGAGGAACTTTCCATCTTCTTTGATTTATTAGCGGTTTGGTTAAATTTCTAGAATACAGAGTTTGTGATACAGCAGAATCGCTCAATATTAATCTGTATCTCATAACTGAGCCTCGTGCTGCGCGAAGGCCCCACGAACGTGTACCTAGTACAAATTACTTTCAAAGTAAAGGTGAAAAGCCTTTGGCGGTTTCATCTGAAATTTTACACAACGTTTATGTCAGTCTTGGGGAAGTCTGGTACTAAAAGTTTTCACAGGGTACCAATTTTTCGTATAATATTACACTTTTTGTGATCTTAAATGGCACTTTTCAGAAAAAATAAGGTATTTTTATATAAAACATGTTAAAAAGATGTTAACATTATTTTGATTGCCTAGATTCTAGAACCAAACACAGCGTGGATAACAAAAGACATACTAGATTCCGTCAAAAAGAAAATACAGTATGACTTCGATCACCGACCAGAAAAACCCCCGGAGCGAAAGATTTAGTCAGGTAATGTGTTTCCTTATATATGTTGACAGACAGACCGTCAAACCTTTAGTGCTGTGCAAAATGTTAAAAATAGTTCTTTGTTGAAAAAATACCATGCCATAAAACAAAACATAAGTCGAAAACAAAAATAGATTTTGGAAAACGGTTTTTTTTCCCGGAAACTAAAACATCAAATTTGGCATTTATTCCACCATAAAAAAATACATTCTTTAAACCCCCAAAGGTAGACCTACAGTCTCACCTTAATTGTGAGCATTGCATTTTATGCCATGAACACATACCCAACAACCACATGTATGTGGATGTGGTGTATGTAGCTGATATCCTAATCCAAGGAATGTCATAAACCAACAGTCTTCTACGTGTCACCAACAAGGATATCCAATTAATGACACACTGCACTGACGATAGATGACCTACTACAAGGGAGAATCAAAGATTACAGGTACGATTTTAGTCTTTGTGGTATTTACATTTACAAATAGACCAAGGTGTTCGGACACTTCCCCCCCGGACAGTTCCCCCCCGCTCAAGTAGGACACTTCCCCCCCGGACACTTCCCCCCCAGACACTTCCCCCCCGCGGACACTTCCCCCCCGACTGTTCTTAACTTCGCACATTCGTATTTTTCATTTTGTAAGGTAAACGGACCGCTTGTATCCAGATAAGTTGTATCCAATTTTCCTTTCGTAGCTCAGAAAGTGATCTTTTGCATCCCGATTTTACATTTTATATCCAAGTTTTATTTATGGGTTTTATCAATGCAATTACATCGTATTGTTTGCTAATCTTTAAACAATTAATTATATTAGATGACCTATAAATTCCATCCCCGGAATGATATACTGTTTTTATTAACTATAGAATTATAATAATTAATTGTTTTAATTATAGGTATTATTATGTAATAGTCTTCTTCAAATTGTAGCAGATGGGGATGAATATTATTGTTGCAATCAAAATTATACCTCTCCAGGGTAAAATCGACATGCGTCGACCTGTATTCTGTGTTCAGCATTACATATTGATATACATATTACTACTATACATACTATATAGATATTATACACACTACATATTAAATTTCCTGGTTACTTGCAATATTTTTAATAGGATTTTGTTGAATTATATAATATTGTAGTAATTTATATATTAAATTGGTTAACATTCAATACAGCTCCTACTTTAGGCTTAGTCAATTTATTATCTGATGATACAAACATGAATTAATTATTTCAAAGTGGTCTTAAGTCTTTCACCACGGGCACTCAGGGAAATGCCGGGGTCTGGGGGCGATAACCCCCAAGAAAAGAAGCGGGGGTTTGGGGGCGGCAGCCCCCAATTAAAAGAAATTAAAAGAATTCAAGGAATTAAAAGAAAAACAAACAAAATTTGACTATAAAAATGTTTCTTTTATAATTTTGAAAAACTTGTCTAGATACAACTTGTCCTGTAACCATCTTTAACTTTTGTTTATTGCTTTGATGCACCCAGATTAATTTTAACACTTTAACTGGGGGGGAAGTGTCCGGGGGGAAAGTGTCCGGGGGGGAAGTGTCCTACTTGGGCGGGGGGGAAGTGTCCGGGGGAAGTGTCCTAGATCCATAGATCAATATTGGATGTTGGAAGCAGCTTGTTGTAGGAGCCATTGTCCCACAAACACCAACTCTGTGTTTAGTGGCTTAAAAGATTTAAATAACGTTAATTTAAAACATTAAGGGAAAGGAACATGTTACATTGGCGATGTTTGTTAGCTTATTCAATCCCGCTAACACCCCATAAAAGTTAAGCCGATAAGCAATATTGGGGGCCACGAGATTGGGTAATCACCAACTCGTGTCACCCCAATAAAATGGGAAGGAGAAACACAATGAGGGTCAGGGGCCAAACCCCTAACCCAGAGAGAACAGGTGGAGTGAACGGGAACACTCCAAAGGGCGCCAACAAGGGTATCAACCAATCAGAGGGGGGAAAGGCATCGATTAGGTAGAGTAACAAGGCCAACCCGTGCAATATAGCCAGTTGGCAGTAATCATTTCATTCAGTTATCTCAGTATCATATTGGTGCTAGTTAGGTTAGTTAGTTTAGCTAGGGAAGGACTGGGACTTTAATTACCGTATCCCGCCTTCCGTATACGACAACATTATCCATATCTATGCTTATATCTATATACCCGTACAACCGATTATTATATACGACGAACGACACGAACTCTTTTTACCTTTCACACACGGCGGGGACGCGTGAACTAAACAACCGGATAAACCGGGATCCTTCCTGGATCCCGTCACAGTAATTAAAACTCAGAGCTGCCGCCCTAGCTAGCTAAACCCAGCGACTACCAGCCACCAATCGAACCAACCGAGATGAGTCAGTCGGGAGAGACGACGCCGACGCGGACCCCGGACGAAGAATTAACGATCCGCGAGGCCGCAACCAGGCGGTACAGGCCCACAACGCCGGACCCATCGGTAACGGGTCACCCGGCAGCTCAGGATGAGGGGGGCCGCCTGGAACCCGAGGTCGAGCCGAGAGAAGGAGAGAGCGAGACGGAGGGAGACGGAGACGAGTCGACACGAGACGTGGGTCGACGTACTGATGTCGCCGGCCAGCCACAGGCCGAGGGCGACGAGCGGCCCACCGAAACGGCGACGGTGGGGCCGACGGTACGACGCCGGACCCGAAGAGACGGAGGAGATGTCGGTACCGATGTCGCCGGCCAGCCACAGGCCGAGGGCGACGAGCGGCCCACCGAAACGGCGACGGTGGGGCCGACGGTACGACGCCGGACCCGGAGA
>JAUCBJ010005442.1:0-54986 GCA_032718475.1 Nemertoderma westbladi
AGCGTGCCATTCGGACTATCGCGGGCGCCAAATATCCTAACGTACATTTGGTATGTAACCACTGGGCCGGATAAGTCTTCATTCTCGTACCAGAGAAATCGAAGGCTATCCTGGTCTGCCTTACAGGCTCTTACCTGGTGGAACATCGCCTCGATGTCACAAGTAAATGCGAATCGCCGCTGTCTAAAACGCAACAGTATTCCTATCAAATAATTGTTCAGGTTGGGACCATCCATCAACTCTGAATTCAGGGACATACCTCTATAGACTGCTGCGCAGTCGTTGACTACTCGGACTTTGTCAGGTTTGTCAGGGTGAGTCACATAGTGGTGTGGGAGGTAATAAGTCTGGTCTGTCACTAAGTCAGGGTCCTCTACCTTCCCAGCAAATCCCTTGGCAAAATAGTTGTTGATCTGGGCGCAATACTTCTCCCAAATGTCCGGATTCTTCAACAACCGAGCCCTTACTCCGTTCAATCTTTTCAAGGCTAAGTTGTAGTTGTTCTCCAACTTAGGAGGTTGTCGACGCCACAACATTCCAACTTCAAAATGTCCAGTCGGTAGTAGACGTATGGTGTCTTCCATCATCTCCAACGACCGTTTCTCATCAGTGGACATGGCTAGGTCATATCCACCGGGTTCCATTGCGTCCCTATCCAGCCATTCGACGGTTCTGGCTCCTGTCTCGAGGTCCTGGCGTATCAATTCCTTCTGTAATTCCTCCTCACTGTATTGGAAAATGTCGAGGTCTCGATATTTAGCCACTTGACCCTCCACTATATCGGTATAAGTCAAAACGTTACTCAAATAGGTAGCGTGGGCCGCTGAACCAGACCCACTGGTCTGATAACAGTAGTCCTCGGGTTCACTATCTGTCCGGTCGTTATGAAGTGGTTCCGACAACCTAACATTATCGGGAATCAACTCCTCGTCCGACTCAATAAAGTCACTATAGTGGTCAATACAGGTTCTCCTAAACTCGTCTATGTCTGGTGGTTCTACTAACGGTGGTTGAGTTATAGGCTGTAATTCGTGGTATCTGTCTATTGGCTTGTCGCCACCTGTAAACTCATAAGACATGGGTACTCTTGTATACCAACCTAATATAGTCCTATGGGCATGTGATCCATTTACATGCGGCTCAGCTGGTCTCATTTCCCATATATGGTGTGCGATCAGCTGTTCTGCACCAATCAACATAGAAACATTCCTATAACCTACCTGGTGTCTGGGTATTCTGAGCTTGTCAAAGTACTCCTGTGCTATGGGACTCATCGGCGGCACCTTACCTAACTGCCTGCCGAATCCCTTCATAGCTAGACACTTGAATCCGTCCAATGGCAAAGCTTTCTGTTCTTGTCGAGTATGTTGGTCTCTCGGAAGTAGGGAGTCTAGTTCTACCGAAATTCGGTGTCCCTTGAGGTCTCCTACCCCATGCATAGACTATAGAATTATATTCCCTAAATGCCGTAGATTTTCAAAATTTTTATTTTATTCGAATTAACTTTGTAAAAGATTACTTTGAGTCCTCATTTGTTTTTATTATATCTATTGTACGACGTTTAGTCAAGTGGTTCAGTAGCTCAGTCGGTAGAGCGTTGGAAATTATATGCGTAGTAGGTATTGAGTTCGAATCCTAATAAGTGCGAATTATTTTTTGTACAGAATTTCAACTCATTTAAATTGACCGCTACAAATTAAATTGTATTTGTCTGTACCTAGATTAACCAATGAGACTGCAGTTATTAGATTGTAACCAATGTCGTGCAAGTTATATATTAGCTGGACCAATGGTTATCTTTAAAAAACCCAATATAATTATAGAATGTTCTCGATTGATTGCAGCACAAATTTGGTATAAAAGGTGCGATTTCGTTCATTAGTTCACTTCAGTCAATCTTTCAATCTATTCTGAGTTATCTGATATTTGTTTATTCTGTCATTAGTTTTCAGATTACATTTTGTATTATTATCTGCAATAAATTCAGAAATACCGCTACCTGCCTTTTCTTTTCACCATGATTCACTACGGTGAACACACTTAGGAACAGGATGGCCGGCTAGAGATCGGGCCGCAGCAATGAACGGGAACATCAAGGGAATGTAGACAGGAGACAACCCGCAATACCATCTTATTTATTCGCCCATCGCCTGAAAGGTTAGACAGCGTTCGATGCCTTGCTACCTAAGCGTAAGACCAAAGATCAAAGGTAGAAGTAGTGACACGCTGTACGCCTAAAATTACAACTAGGGACTGTACTGTCTTAATTCAGGAAAAAACCGCAGTAGACCTTCATATTCCTAAGGGGGGGGGGGGGGGGAGGGAGAGAGCAGGCAGATACTAGTACGCAGATAGGACGTAGGCACACCGGTACGAAGCATACACATTGGTAGGGTGCAGCAAACTGTACGCCTAACTCTTGCTAAGTGCAGGTGCGTTTGCGACTATTTGTAGTACAACGGTGTCCATTGCATTAGAACTTGTAGGCTAGGAGGGTTGCTGTGTTTCACCTGAATTAGGATTGTACTGTTCAGGCGGTAGGGCAGTTTACGACTAGGCGCAAATAAATTGAGGCTATTAGGGATATACTAACATCTACCGTGTCCCCGCCAACGTCCTGATAGGAAGTTACCCAGCCTACCTAGGTGACTAAAATTCTAGATAAGAGCCAGGATAGCTATTAGTAACTGTACGCCTACAGTAGTAAACTAACACATTTCTTCTTAGTATTAGGGACCTGGTAAATTAAAATTGCCGAATTCTGGGCGTAGCATTAACCTTATGCCTGAATTTGAGTCCTGGAAATACGCAAGAGGGGAAGGAACCTTATCATTTGTGAGTATTGGACCTACAAGTTACAAAATTAGAATATTTGTAAAATGCACACCGTACCCAGTAATTATATATATGAAGGAGCAAAACTGCTTTGACCGTTCAGAATTAACACACGCGCGTTAGAAATTATTTACACCTCAAAATATATAAAATTAACTTTCGTCCTTACTGCGCTTTGCCCGCTAGTTAGACATCTCCAAATCTCTGCCTCTGTACCTAGCTAGCGTCCCTTTCGCCCAACCATATAAATCACACCGCGGCAAAGTATACGAGCCCCTTAGTCCGTCAGTGAGTCAGCCTGATTTTAGGATTCGCTGCGCGGGATTTTGATTTATCGAAGTTTGTCTGCTCGTAGACTGTTTTCTGCCTCACTGGTTATAAGAGATCGATACTGCAATATATTCGCTTACTTAGAGTTTACTGTTTTGGTGAGAAGGTCGGATTTATGATTTGATTCACAAACTTTACAGTAAGATATTGCAGGTATTGTTACTGTCTCTTCCAAATAGTAGGAATATGTGATTATTTTAACATATTTCCTAGAATAGTAGGAATATGTTTTACTGAACTACGGTTCGGTAGGACTAAAGTTATTTGAAAATTTTGTATTTTGAGGTAAAAGTTTATATTTGATTAGCTAAGTGCTAATTTTTTGAAATAAAATTTGATTTGAACCGCGTGTAGAATATTTTTGGAATTGAATACCGGTGTTTAAAAAGGGTTTAAATACCATATTGTACCGGTACAAAAATTTTCGTAAAAAGTAAAACCTAACTCTTTTGTTTTCAGGATTCAGAACTCATTTCTAGACTGTAACGGGAGCAAGACCGTGTTTAGCAAGTTTGGGAGATAGATAACTCAACAACTTTGGTTGGGAAAATCGCGCTTCGTCCGCAACGTTAAAAACGGAAAGGTTCACGTCCGGTTTGTATCTGGGAATCTGTTTTTCTGGAGAATTATTGGAGTGGGTGAGTTCGAAAAGTTGCATAAATAAGTTAGGCATTACCGTATTAGTTAAAATTATTGTGGGTTCCACTGTCTCAAGTATTTATGCATTCCGTATGATTTCTTTGTTCATTGCTGAATTAGTCTGTATTATTGTATTTAATTTACCTTTTGATAATGCATATCGTTATCCGATTTATTTGTTATAAAATTGGCCGCTAGGCTAATTTTATTATATACTTATACCGTGACATTTATTTGCTGTAAAATTGGCCGTTTAGGCTAATTTTATCCATCTGCTATAAAATCGGCCGGTAGGCTAATTTTATATGACTGTAATTAGTACCGTTTAGATAAAAATACGGTAAGTTTGATACTTTGACACTCACTTTACTTGACTTACAACTACCGAAATGAGTGACAAACCAGACTATACGAAAAATACACCTACCGACTATGACTCATGTGGCGAGGATAAGTCAGCAGCGGAAGATCTACAGGGGAAGACTCGCGAGCCTACCGAACCTACACCGTGTGCGTCACCAGTACATCCAACGGGAGTACCGGATGCTGTAGTACGAGGCGACGGCAGGACCGAGGACTTTCTAACTGTTCCGCAACCCAGATACAGGGAAACGGACATGGTAAGTTCAGCAGGAAGCCAGGAGAGTGTGGTTAGAAGCGTCGGCGGCTACATGGCGCATATAACCAGGAGTATTGGGGAAGGCCAACGCATATTAGACGAGTTGACCGCTCCGATGTCTCGATTCGAGTTCTACACCCTCCAGGTTAGAGTACAAAGTAGAGTACATAAGTCCGTAGATAATTTAATTGGTCTACAAGATCTAGCTAGACAGAGACAGGACATGGATACTCAACTTAGAATCCTCGAGAAACTAATGATCGCTAGAGAGAAACTGATTCAGTTTAAGTCGACGATTAGGCAGATACAACAGGAACAAGCGGACCAGTTGTTAGGTGAGTCAGTTTCGGACGAATTATTGCAGCCCGAGGAAGAACAGGAACTGTACCGACTGGATGGACAATTGAAACACCTGACGGACCACTTACGTATGTGCGGCGAGGATGTCGGAGATTGGGAAACCGTGCCGGAGGCTACGAGGGAAACTTCACTCGCACAAATCGAATTAGTACCAGGAATACTAAATCAATCGTTGGTAAGTATTCGTAGCGAAATCGGCGGGGAAAGTATGGTCACGTCAGAAGTTGCTCGACAACAGCAAGAATTCTACCGACAACGACGAGAAATGGAGGAGCAAGCTCAACTTCTAGTGATGCAGGCAGCAGTAGAGGAAGAGAAGCTACGCGTTGCGAACGTAGCGAGAATCTCTCATCTACAGGAACAAGCTGAATTAGAAGCAGCTGAAGTAGAAAGGTTAGAGGTAGACATTGCCCAACGAACGGCAGCGGCTGATTTAGCGCAACGAAACGCAGCGGCAGAATTAGAGCGACAAACGGCAGAATTAGAGCGAGAAAGGTTAGTTTCGGAAGCACGGGCCGAAATGAAAACACGGCAAATAAAAGCTCAATCAGCTATACGACAAGCGGAGTTTGAGGCGCAACGACAACAAACGGAACAACGAGAGAAGACAGCTAAACTTCATTTCGAACTCGAGAAGAAGGCGAGAGAATTAGCCAACGCGAAGGAAGATCTGGATCTACAAGCCCGCGATAGATCGATGAGATCTCGTGACGGACATGATTTGGACCAGTTAGAGGTAAGACATCGCCAAATTCAGGAACGGAAGAAGGAAGGAAGCATAGGAGCACCCGGACGGGAACGACAATTAGTAAAAGACTTGTGTCAACGATTCCCACAAGTAACTCCTATGTTTGCACCAATTATGACTAAGGAACCTGTTTCGATTGCGGGTAGTAGTGATATTTCTCCTATCCATGGTGCGACGGAACACAGGTTGGTTATTCCGGACAAATTCATACCGTCAAGAGCAACGTCGTCGCCTATTTTGAAAGTCAAGGTAAGTAACCCACCGACTACCGATCGTAGTAGTTTATTGACCGGACCTGCACTACTAACGACAAAACAGGTGAGTCCACCTTTGACACCTAAACCGGTTACGCATTACACGTACCCAATGACGTTTCGACCTACAAGGCCGGTTCAGTTTACATCGCAATCTACGACTTCGAGGAAGACTTGTGAGCCTACCGAACAACGGAGACCAGTGGATACGCGACCGTTCAACCAGTTTACATCGCAATCTACGACTTCGAGGAAGACTTGTGAGCCTACCGAACAACGGAGGTCAGTGGACGATGTTCCGAAACGAAACGTTAGAATTCGTACAACGCAAAGGACGCGAGCACGTCGACCACCATATCCAGATGATAGTAGTACTTCGAGCGAATCGGATTACCCGAAACGCGAGGTATTTAGAACAGGGGCGGCCGATGAATATAAACGCGAGCGTTCAGACAACTCCTTTGTAGACAATCCTCCACAGAATACACCAACACAGAGGGCGTTACAACCAACGGACGCAATCAGTACACAACAGTTCGCCGACATCCTGCGACCAGTTGTTAACAAGTTGGCTCAGATCGAGGAACGCTTGGAGGAAGTTCAAACCGATAGTTCGAGGAACACTGAATTTGAACACAATAGACACCCGAAGGAACCACAAAGACCGGTACCTTCAAAGAACGCATCGTATCAGGGAAAAGCGCCAAGAAGGGACATCAACCAGATTACCAACCAAGGACGCGAAACTCTGAACGTTGCCGAGGAGATAGCGAAATTCACGGCTAGACAAGGACTACCGGTACAACAACCACCGAAGTTTTCAGGTAGCTCAAAACACTGGCACACTTTCGTAGACTATATCGAATCTCAGATCGCCGTGTGCGCCTTTACATCATGGGAGAAGTTTAATTACCTGCTTCAAACGTTGTCGGGAGAACCTAAACGTTTGGCAGAGACCTTCGTTGGTGTACCGGACGCCTTTGAACTAGCGTACGATCGTTTAACTTCGATCTACGGAGGTACAGTCAGCATGGCCAGGTCAGTGATAGAGGAACTCTGTAAGGGAGGGGCTATTACTAAACCCGTCGACTTATTGAAACTGGCTGACGAAATAAAGAACGCTATCACTACTTTGAGATCCATTGGACAACTTGACTACGGGAATACCCCTACAGTCCTATTAAAGATCATAGGACGACTCCACCATCGACTTCGTCGGGAGTGGAGGAAGATCGAATACCAGCGGGAAGAGCGGGGTGGATTCTTAAAACTGGAAGATGTGTACCTTTTGATATCCAGGGAAGCAGTGGTAGAAACTCGATCCAACTACACTGACCAGCACATCGTAGCAGAAGGAATCATCTTGCCATCCTCAAACCGACAAAAACCCCAGACAACATCCACCAAGACGGCCACTTACGCCACACCGACGGAAACACGACAATTCTCGGACGGTAGTAGGGTATCTGCGCCCATTGGAATAAAGCAGACTAGACAGCAACTCAGTACAGACTTCAGCGGCTGCCAATACTGCGAGCATTTAGGCAAGCGGTATATCGGTCACAAGTTGAGAGGTTGTCGACAGTTTCGCGAGTTAAACTCGGAAGAACGACGGCTGCAGATACGGCCATTGGACTCTTGTTGGCGGTGTACGCGACACGGACACGTCCGCAAAGATTGCCCAAATACCGACACTTGTCCATCCTGTGGACGCAACCACGACGGTCTGCTCCACACAGACAGCCACACGCCGACAAAACGCTTCGCCAGGGAACACCCGGAAGCAGCAGCGAAATGTAATACGGCCTACAAGAATCGAGAATCAAAAACGACTCCAACCTTCGTGACGCATATTAAGGATTGCTTCTCAGAACAATCCGGATCGTCGGACGAAGAGTCGGAAGACGACGATGTATATTCAGATGGAGACGAACAACCATCGATCGCGCTTCTGACGACTGACCAACTAAAGGGTTTCAGTGTAATTCCGATTAAGATTACTGGCACAAAAGGGAGCAAGAGAATCTACGCTATCCTGGATTCAGCCTCATCTCACAGCTACGTGGATGAGCAGATAGCTGATGTCGTGACGGATCTCAGACAAGGTAAGTGCGTCAGTTACACCGTAAGTAGTATGCACGGACAACGTGCAATACCAGTGACACGAGTTAAGTTGGACTTAGACACTCTTCTTCCGAAATCGCAACACAGCGAAAAGGAGAGGTCTTTGTTACCCTTTAAGGATTTGACTTTTGCGGCCACCAAGGACTTTAGTAACCTACTAGGTCCTGTCCCAGAACAATCCTTGGAGGACCGTAAGTATTTCAGACACCTTGGTGTACCTGAATGTCCTGTCAATTATAGATCGGTAGCCATGCTGATCGGGACAGACCAATTCAACCTACATCAAGTGTGGGAAACCAGACCATCGGTAGTCGTAGCGGGAAACGCATGCGCCTGTAGAACGCCGATAGGGTGGTATACTCGAGCGCCTGTGCGCACACTAGACATAAGTGATGAGGAAGACGATGTACAAAGTACATGTAGTTTATTAACTACAAATTCAATTCATTCCTTTTCACACGACGTGGACCATACTACCTTACATACAAAACATGACAGACGTGTAACTAGTATGATAAGTCACAAGGAGCAGCTAATCCACCAGGTGAGTTTAGAACTTGGGGAGAAGACGAGTTAGCCAGAGATTCCATCGACGACAGATGATAACGCCGGAAGGCTTGCGAGTCTACCTACCCCAATAACCTCAACAATGCCCGTCGATATCGATGATGACGCGTTAAGAAACCATCAAGTGGAACAAGCTGCATTGGACAAAGAATTGACGGAGAAGACTATCAGGTGGTTAGAACAAGATACAGCTGAACCTGGTAGCTACGAACCATGTATGTCGGAACAGGAGAAACAATCTTTGAAGATCATGGAAGATACTATCCACCAGACGAAAGACGGACACTATGAGGTAGGGATGTTATGGCATAGCCAAAGTCCTAAACTCATAAATAACTATCTACTAGCTTTAAGACGTCTGCACTCAATACGACAACGTCTATTAAAGGACGAGAAAGCCCATCTGCAGTACAACACTCAGATGGAGACGTATTTGACCAAGGGATACGCTATCCGAATGACTAACCCGGAGATAGTGACTGACCAAACATACTACTTGCCACATCACTTCGTGAGACACCCCGACAAACCAGACAAAGTACGTGTAGTCAATGACTGTGCGGCTCTGTTTGAGGGAATGTCCCTCAATAGCGAGTTAATGGATGGACCAAACATGAATAATTATCTAATGGGGGTGATTATGTGCTTCCGTCAGCGTCAAGTAGCCTTTACTTATGACGTCGAAGCTATGTTTCACCAAGTGAGAGCGTTAGAGCGAGACAGAGACAGTTTGAGGTTCCTCTGGTATCCGGAAGGAGACTTAAGTCTACCACCGGCGACTTACCAAATGCAAGTCCGCGTTTTCGGTGCCAGGGACAGCCCAAACTGTACGATGTACGCCCTAAAGCAAGCCGCTAGGGATCAGAAACACATATATGACCCAGAGATAATTAAGATCGTAGAACGTGACTTTTACGTCGACGACGGTTTACAGAGTTGTGACACAGTAGAACGTGCTATAACAGTAGCACATCAATTACGGGACTGCTTAGCGGGCGGAGGTTTTAACCTCACCAAATTCGCCTCAAACAGTGCCGAATTGGTAGACTCATTCGGAACGACTGAGCGTGGAGGTGGTGACATAGACCTAGAGTTCGAACCACTACCGACGACCAAGGTGTTGGGGCTCTTTTGGGACCCAAACACGGACAACTTTCGAGTGAAGGTGAGACTGGACAGTCAAGAAAACACACTGACAAAGAGATCATGCTTGTCAAAATTGAGCCGATTGTTCGATCCATTAGGATTCATCAGTCCAATAATACTGCAAGCCCGAATTTTTATGCGCAGTATTTGGAAGGATGGACTGACATGGGACGAGCCGATCTCATCAGACCAAGTAGACTTATGGAAAACCTGGGAGGCAGAATTATCTTCGCTAGAGGATTATTCCATACCCAGAGTCTACTTTCCATTACAAACAACATTTCCTGACAACTTGGAATTACATTGTTTTTCCGACGCCAGTGACAACGGCTTTGGTGTGGCAGCGTACTTGCGCAGACAAGTAGACTCAGAAGAATTCGATGTTTCGCTCATTACTTCTAAGGCAAAAACAATGCCTACTAAGTATATGACGACACCACGAGCTGAGCTACAAGCCGCAACCCTGTCAACCACAATCGTGAACCTTATACAGACGGAACTACAGTCAAGTTTACAGATATTTTATTGGACTGACGCGACGTTGGTTTTATTTTACATAAACAACGACACACTTGAATTCAAGACATTCGTAGCTAACCGTCGCGCGGAAATTCTAGACCGTTCAATAAAAGAAGATTGGCGACATTGTCCCGGACCACAAAACCCAGCCGATATTGCGTCAAGAGGAATGATGCCTGAGGAATTCTGTAAACCGGAGAACAAAGAATTCTGGCAACACGGACCACGGTTCTTGCAGGGATCAATACAACATTGGCCACCGTTATACAACAACAAGTCTAACACCATCCCTAAGGACGCCGAAATCAAGAAACCAAAAAAGGGGAAGGCAAAGAAAAAGACGACGGCAGCTAAACTCAAGAAAAGACCGAAGGCGAAATGGAAGGATATAACTTCAAAGGTCAAGAATGGAAGACTTGCGAGCCTTTCTACACCAGACACGTTACCAGACGGTCAACCAGACACGTTACCAGACATATCGCCAGACGGTCAACCAGACACGTTACCAGACGGTCAAACAGACACGTTACTAGACGGTCAACCAGACATTTTACCAGACATGTCACAAAATGTTCTACCAGACACTAGTGACATATTGACAAATAGAAAAGCCGCAGTTTCTCTATTGGAGCGGCCTTCTATTGACAAACAACCAGATACGTTACCAGACATATCGCCAGACACGTTACTAGACGGTCAACCAGACGTTTTGCCAGACACGTCACTAGATATTTCGCCGGATGTTCCGCGAAACATTTTACCAGACATGTCACAAAATGTTCTACCAGACACTAGTAACATATTGACAAATAGTAAAGCCGCAGTTTCCCTATTGGAGCGGCCTTGTATTGACAAACTACCAATTTTGACACACTTGAGCAACCATAAGCACGGTGAAACCTCATGTATTACAGATGTGGGTAGTACCTACGTAAATGTAAATACAGGTGTTACTCTGCGCTCAAGAGACATACCAAACTTGCAACCTATGGTGAGACGCAGAAAAATAAGTTTACCGAAACCCACTGACCCCATAGAGTTCAAACCACCATTAACGATCGACTTACAAAGTACTGACAATCAAGGTAAGAAGACGAAGAAGGACAAATTACTTGTAGACCCGGACGGATCAACAGTCAACAAGGGAATACTTACCGGCGGACCCGTGGGCCCTTCTAGTAAATCAAAACCTTCCAAATTCTTTGACTTACCTGATGACGTCACAAATACTTACGTCGACCGTATTGTAAACCTAACAGACTCTTGGACAAACGCTTGCCGAAAATTAGCGTGGATTGTACGTTTTGTACAATACGTTAAAGGCAAACGAGACTTTACACGTCGACTTACATTGGCTGAGATTGACAGGTGTGAAATTAAATTAATTCGCCATTACCAACTGCGATATTTCGCGCGCGAATTCACATCTATAAATCAAGGTCAACCAATCAAGTCGTCACCAATACTGAGTTGGAGTCCGATTATTTATAATGGCTTAATTTGTCATAAATCTCGGCTTCAAAACATTGACTTTCACACAAACTTTAGATACCCAATAATAATACCGCAGCATCACGAACTACAACGTGCAATGATACTGGACGCACATTTACATCTGAAACACGCTGGAAGACACCACTGTCTTTCCTACTTACGTACAAGATTTGTATTAATTAGACCCAGTAAAGCATTAAGTTCAGTGACACATACGTGTATTATTTGTAAAAAGGTACACTCTAGAATAGGTACCCAAGAAATGAGTGAACTTCCACAAGCACGACTTCAAGCATTCAGACCACCTTTTACAGAGACTGGAATTGATTGCTTTGGTCCCATACATACGAAACGTGGACGTATACTAGTAAAACGCTGGGGACTGATTTTCACATGTATGTCCAGTAGGGCAGTTCATATTGAACGTGTGATGGATCTTTCCACCAACGCGTTTATACTAGCATTGCGGCGATTTATCGCTAGACGCGGACTAGTAAAATGCTTGTACTCAGACCAAGGGACAAACTTTGTTGGTGCTCGAAATGAGATTGCTAGAGCCTTTAAGAAATTAGATCATGATCAAATCTCGAACGAACTACAACCTCACAAGATTGTTTGGAAGTTTAATCCTCCAGATAGTCCATGGAGAGGCGGAGTCTGGGAGAGATTGATTAGATCTATCAAAACAGCCATGGCAAAGGTCATTCCAGTAAACCACATATTGACAGACGACCAACTGACAACACTGTTTGTTGAAATCGAGGCAATACTAAATACTAGACCAATAGTATTAGTACCCGATGACAAACAATCCCAATTTGCTTTAACACCGGCACACCTGCTAATGCAGGCACCGACGACATTAACGCCTATTTCTATTCCAATGGAAGGCGATAGCTACGGTAGAAAAGCGTGGAAAATCACGCAACTACTGGCTAACAAATTCTGGGAAATATGGCAAAACCATTATTTGCCCTCTATTTCTGCCAGAACAACTTGGTACAATAACACCCGCGCATTAAAGCCGGGAGATCACGTGCTGTTAGCGGAAGTGAATCTAAAAAGACGCTTCTGGATAACAGGTGTGATTTTAGCCACACATCCATCTATGGATGGAGTGACAAGAACTGTGACGGTACGGACAATTGACGGTCGTACAGTTGACAGACCGACTCAACGTCTCGTACTTCTTGAAGAGACTCGTAACGAGTCCGGAGATTACAAATCTCCAACTAATATTAGTAAATAATTAGGAGTTTACAAATAGATTTCCACGTACCTGTACACCGTAGTAAGGACAGCGGTAGAATTCCATTGTCTTTATATGTGAACATTGAGGGTGGTACCCTTATGTGTCACATAGGAGCGGGATTTGTAGGTATAAGAAATGGAATTCTACTTGGAACTCACAATATTGAGACATTTTCGAAATTTTAGACAATCCATTTGGATTTGAAAAATTTTTAAAAATTTCTCCAGTGAATAGATTTCAGGGTACAGTCGGGTGGAACTTAAAATTAGAGAAACAAGAGAGGAAGACTTGCGAGCCTTTCTTAAAATTTTAATTAAATTTTACACGGTCTTGTTTCAATAAGTTACGCCAATAAATAGACTCCCCTATATTTATTACTAATTCTTGACTGCTTATTTTCTGATAATAGTTTGGGATCAAAAAGTGAGTATTTTAGACTCACAGCCAGTTTAGCCCAAATTCGTTTTTATTTCGGCAAAAATTTTAGATAAGAAGCAGCGTGTCATTAAAGAAACCCTAGATCTTAGGCTATGGGTAGGAGGTTAGAGCGTTGTAGAGCCAAAAGGGCAGACGAAAACTCTCACGTCTCCTCACAACTAACAATAAACTCTGTTGTATTCCCTCTAGTAGTAATGATTATATAACTACACTTCCAATTATGGAGAAAGGGATACAAGGAGAGCCGAGATGGGGATATGATATCCAAGAGGAAGCAGCAGCACCATTCGAAAGATTTGGAGCCAAGGACTACACTATATTTGGTATAAAGGAATTATCAGAAAGTACAGCGAAACTCGCAAAGACTAAATATGACAAACCTTCTACAACTCCGACGCTCAGTGTAATGCCTTTACTCGAGCAGGATTTAGTATATTTCGAGACGTGTATCTTCGCTGTGCGGGATCTCTTATCGAAAGACCATCTATGTTTACATTGTTACCCTATGAAGGAGAATGTATCGTGGAGATTACGGATGAATCACGGCAGACGCGCGCGCCTATCGGTCACCTTGGTGATGATTTCGAAGTAACTACTACGATCACTGACGATCCTTTAGAGGAACTTCTTGAGATAGAAAGGAACCTCCCGAAGAAATCTCAGACGGAGATTCGACAACTTGAAGCAACAGATGCTATAGTTTGTATACAACCCTCAGAAACCTACCAACCCATAGATCCAGATGATTACGATTATAGGGTGGGAGGAAGCGCTCGACCAATTGGAGATCTTATATACGAACGAGTGTGGTACCCTGCCAATATGATGTGTGGTAAATGTGGCGTCGCTGGACATCATTCGACCAAGTGCAGTGGAAAGCACATTACTACGACTCAGCTAATCTGTGGATGGTGTGGAGATCAAGGGTCTCATACCTTTTATACTTGCTGGAGATTTATGGCTCAATGTACTTATTGCAATATAAAAGGGCATCAAGCATCTGAATGCCAACTAAGAGACATACCCTATGAACACGAATCTGTAAAACTCGTGAGAAAATTATTCGATGAGTGGGAAGATTTAGCCGACGAACATGTATTGGCACAAAGAAGACGATTTCCGATGAGGGCGCATCTTGGATTTTGGGCGGTAAATCCCCAAACGATGATGTCGGAAGGATACATCTCCGCTATGCCCCAATATGACGAACTTATCGAGGTAGTCGATATTTTGCCCCACGACAGTGGATTCCGAGTAGTGCGCGAGTATCTGTTACAGATTCACCCGGATAACAAAAACACGTGGAATTTTCAGAAAGTCGTTAATCGCATCACGTATGGTGAATTCGATCGTTTCCGAACTGAAAAGCGGAATAAAGGAGCTTGGTTAACCGTCGCATGGGCGTACCGAGCCGCGTTTTACCACAAACGTATACGAGCGAGCGTATTCGAGGAAGAGGAGGTCCTAGAGGCGACAAATATACCAGCCACTCCGGTTGCGCCGTCTGCACGTCACCCTCGGGAGGACGGACAGGGTAGGATCATACGGGTCCAGAAAGTGGGCCAACAATTAAAGAAGTCTATTAATATAGAAGAACGCAAGGGAGTTGAGCCGACTATTCGAATTACTCGGGATACGGTATCGCTTCCTAGAGAACCAATAGGAGGATCGGGACATACACCAGCTGATCAGAAGGGGGCGCAAGCTACTCTTGGGTCTGCGTCGTCCGCTTCCCGCGCGTTCCCAGACGTTCTACCAACTGTAGTGACAACTGATCGGTCACGAGGAATCGGTCGAGGTTTTGGGATGCCAAATAGACGAATTTGCGAGGAAATAGTCGCACCGTCTCTCAACGTCCAAGCGAAACCAGTGACTCGCCCCACAAGTCCCATATCGCGAGCAAAGTCACCTGTGCGCAGTTTTCGAGGACGCGGCAGGGCTCGATCAACTAAGCGATAAAAGGGAGGGCAAGGGTGGACGGAAGACTCGTGAGCCTTTCTTGTGAATTTGTGATTTATTTGAATTATATGTTTTATATTTAATTAGTAAGTTTTGTATTCTGGAAAACTCATATTTAGTAAGATTTATATTTAGTAAGATTTATATTTAGTAAGATTTATATTTAGTAAGATTTATATTTAGTAAGAATTTATATTTGCAAGATTTATATTTTATATTTGTGATTATTCCGAACTTATGCAATTTATATTGTTCCGAATACTATGCAATTTATATCTTATAAAGCAGTATTTGTATTTACAGTGAAATAGAAAGTAAGAGTAGATGGAAGACTCGTGGGCCTTTCTTATAGTTTCATTTGTAAAGTGTTATATTTTGTATTTAGAAAGTTTTATAGTTAGAAAGTTTTGTGCTTGGAAAGACTCATATTTGTAATTATTCCGAACTTATGCAATCTACATTTAGGCACGAAAGTATTTGTAATTATTTGAATTTATGCAATATTTGAGATGCAATAGTAGGTGGAAGACTCGCGAGCCTTTCTTATGATTTTGATTTATTTGTATTTGTAATTGTTTGAATTTATGCAATATTGAGATGCAATAGATTTATATTGGTGAATTTAGTTTAGATTTATATTGTACTTACTTAGTAAAGCCTTAAATACGTAAAGTTTGAATTTGTAATCATTTTGTATCGAATCATTATGTAGAAAGGAAGTATTGTTTGAAATTTAATTATAAATATGTAAGTACGCCCTAAGTATTCTATAGTTTGATTGATTATTGGTGAAAACCGTATATTTTATGCACGATAATATCCTGTTTTCATGGAGCGGTATAGAATTATATTCCCTAAATGCCGTGGATTTTCAAAATTTTTATTTTATTCGAATTAACTTTGTAAAAGATTACTTTGAGTCCTCATTTGTATTTATTATATCTATTGTACGACATTTAGTCAAGTGGTTCAGTAGCTCAGTCGGTAGAGCGTTGGAAATTATATGGGTAGTAGGTATTGAGTTCGAATCCTAATAAGTGCGAATTATTTTTTGTACAGAATTTCAACTCATTTAAATTGACCGCTACAAATTAAATTGTATTTGTCTGTACCTAGATTAACCAATGAGACTGCAGTTATTAGATTGTAACCAATGTCGTGCAAGTTATATATTAGCTGGACCAATGGTTATCTTTAAAAAACCCAATATAATTATAGAATGTTCTCGATTGATTGCAGCACAAATTTGGTATAAAAGGTGCGATTTCGTTCATTAGTTCACTTCAGTCAATCTTTCAATCTATTCTGAGTTATCTGATATTTGTTTATTCTGTCATTAGTTTTCAGATTACATTTTGTATTATTATCTGCAATAAATTCAGAAATACCGCTACCTGCCTTTTCTTTTCACCATGATTCACTACGGTGAACACACTTAGGAACAGGATGGCCGGCTAGAGATCGGGCCTCAGCAATGAACGGGAACATCAAGGGAATGTAGACAGGAGACAACCCGCAATACCATCTTATTTATTCGCCCATCGCCTGAAAGGTTAGACAGCGTTCGATGCCTTGCTACCTAAGCGTAAGACCAAAGATCAAAGGTAGAAGTAGTGACACGCTGTACGCCTAAAATTACAACTAGGGACTGTACTGTCTTAATTCAGGAAAAAACCGCAGTAGACCTTCATATTCCTACGGGGGGGGGGGGGGGGGGGGGGAGGGAGAGAGCAGGCAGATACTAGTACGCAGATAGGACGTAGGCACACCGGTATGAAGCATACACATTGGTAGGGTGCAGCAAACTGTACGCCTAACTCTTGCTAAGTGCAGGTGCGTTTGCGACTATTTGTAGTACAACGGTGTCCATTGCATTAGAACTTGTAGGCTAGGAGGGTTGCTGTGTTTCACCTGAATTAGGATTGTACCGTTCAGGCGGTAGGGCAGTTTACGACTAGGCGCAAATAAATTGAGGCTATTAGGGATATACTAACATCTACCGTGTCCCCGCCAACGTCCTGATAGGAAGTTACCCAGCCTACCTAGGTGACTAAAATTCTAGATAAGAGCCAGGATAGCTATTAGTAACTGTACGCCTACAGTAGTAAACTAACACATTTCTTCTTAGTATTAGGGACCTGGTAAATTAAAATTGCCGAATTCTGGGCGTAGCATTAACCTTATACCTGAATTTGAGTCCTGGAAATACGCAAGAGGGGAAGGAACCTTATCATTTGTGAGTATTGGACCTACAAGTTACAAAATTAGAATATTTGTAAAATGCACACCGTACCCAGTAATTATATATATGAAGGAGCAAAACTGCTTTGACCGTTCAGAATTAACACACGCGCGTTAGAAATTATTTACACCTCAAAATATATAAAATTAACTTTCGTCCTTACTGCGCTTTGCCCACTAGTTAGACATCTCCAAATCTCTGCCTCTGTACCTAGCTAGCGTCCCTTTCGCCCAACCATATAAATCACACCGCGGCAAAGTATACGAGCCCCTTAGTCCGTCAGTGAGTCAGCCTGATTTTAGGATTCGCTGCGCGGGATTTTGTTTTATCGAAGTTTGTCTGCTCGTAGACTGTTTTCTGCCTCACCGGTTATAAGAGATCGATACTGCAATATATTCGCTTACTTAGAGTTTACTGTTTTGGTGAGAAGGTCGGATTTATGATTTGATTCACAAACTTTACAGTAAGATATTGCAGGTATTGTTACTGTCTCTTCCAAATATAGACTTCAACTCTATTTGGATTTCCTCGGCGTCCTGGAAGCTAGAAACGGCTCTCGCCACTTCCTCGTCGATATACGATAATGTGGACGCAGTGTCCAACATCACATATATTCGCTTCGATCCCTTATCTCCAGTAAGTTTCACCGGAATCACGCTAAATATTTCCGACGTGGCCGATGATAAATACGTCCGCGCGCTTGTCGATGAACTATCCGCAGTGAAACCTTGGCAGTTCACCTCTCTTGCGCCGACTTGCCCTCCTCGTCCGACAAACCTGGTTGGTAACCATCATCCTGAATGCCGGTGTACGTATTCCTTCTTATCGATACGGGTTCTTTGCTCCCCTTCCTGTGAGGATTTCGCTGTAAGTAACGGTCCGTTGGGGTGTGGAAATCCGCATGTAGCAACTTGTGATGTAGTCTGCCGCATTCCATGCATCCGTCCTTGCTGTTGGGACACTGCCACCGTACATGGCCTGGCGCAAGACATGCCCAACAGGTGTCCAACGTCCGCACTTGAACTCTTCTCTGTTCCGAATTTAATTCTTTGAACCGTCTGCAACTATCTAACTTATGGTCGTCAGATCTTACCTCCTTTAGTAAACAGTATTGGCAACCTACAAATCCATCCGGCAACTCCTGTTGCTTTAACCTAGGTCTATCTAACCGCTCACCTGACCATACTCGCGAGTCTGATCTAAAGGCTGGGGTACTCGAATTATATCTGTCTACTAAGTTATAAGTCACAGTGGTCCTGTCATCGTCAAAACTTACCATAGACTTACCGGTAACAGGTTTAGACTCTCTCATATTCTCCTCTGAGAAGTTTGATTTCATCTCTGCTACTGCATCCGTGGCTATCATGTCATGAATATGTTGAAGTGTCAATACTTTACCTTGGCCCTCCAACTTATTCTCTAATTTTCGCCATTTCTGTCTGTAACGCATGTTTAAACGTCTTATTACGCTCTTCAAAACTTCGGCGTGATCACCTTGATGAGGTAGATTCACCGTCTTCAAGATGTCCAATGCGTTCGAAATAGCGTTCGCTAAGTTCAACAGCTCTAACGGAGTTGTAATCCTTCCGCCCTTACCCAAGTCTTCCACTATCGACTGTGCCATCTTGGTTTTATTCCCGTAGATGTCACTAAGCGTCTTCATTGCTAACTCGAATGCTCTTTCATTGCCGACGAAGTTGTCAGCAATGGCTCTAGGTTCTCGATGGAGCATTTGAAGCAAATAGTTGAACTTCTCATTGGGAGTAAAGGTGCTGTTGGTTAGCTGCTCGTCGACATAGGTTTTAAACGTCCTCCAGTGCTTGTGGTTACCCATAAACTTCTGGGGTTGTTGCGTTGGCAGTCCTTGCCTAGCAGCAAACTTACCTATGTCCCTGAGGGTTGCGTCGTTCCGGGTTAACAAATGGTTTAGTTCTGCAGGATTGTTAAGTCTGGTCCTTTCCCGGGGATTAAAACTTACCTGCTCCGCGTCCGTCCTTCTTTCCTTATAGTTTCGGGACTTCTGACGTCTCATGTCTTCCTCTTCATCACTCGATTCTGTGTCAGTCCTTAGCGCTCGCAATGGTTTGCGCGCCGAGGCTCTGACCCAGGCCTCCTGATTAAATTTTTCGGCTGAATTTTCGAAATCGGGATTATGGATAGTCGGGACAGGCGTCCTTACCTGAGGTCTATGTGGTATAGTTTCCTCCGATATACGTACTCGTTGACTAGGCTGGACTTTATCTGACTCAGGCCTGCTAGGATTAGAATTACTTCTTACCTGGGCTGCTTCCTTTAACCGTACGTTACTAAGCATGTCCGTTATAGGTTGGATGTGCGGCGATATAGCTTGCGCTAAACTGGCACTTAACTCATCCCTCGTAATAAATTCCTGGCTAGGGTTCTGTTGTATAGTCGGCTCTATCTGAGTAATCCGCTGTCTCTCATATGATCCCTCTTCCGGTTTAACCCGGAAGTTCTCCGTCGAACTGGGTCGGCGCTCCGTCCGCGTATTCCAAACCCGCGGGTTCGGTTCGCCCAATACTCGGCCTATCGGAGTTTCTCCTCTAAACTCTTCATTTGCTTGTTCGGTGTATAGTGGTGCGGTGCGATGATACGCTGGATTCTGCGCGATAGGTGAAGCACTAATACCAACTGGTGTGCGACATGTAGAGAACGGTTTAGCGATCCGTGTACTCGTAATAGCTGGACCGGGTATAGGAATTCTGGTCGTCGTCGACTCGCGTATGGTCGGAGTTCTCGCTTCCTGTTCGGCCTTCTGCAGTGCGAACAGTTCTCGCAACTCAGTCCCTACACTCGCCCCACATTCTTCAATCATTCGCATCCCCTTCTCGGCGATTTCATTCGCCTTCCTGGTCCGTTCTTCGCTCTCTAAACTTAATCTCGCACTTTCCAACTGTGCCAGTTTATGTTCTTCTTCTTCCCTCGCTCGTCTCGCGGCGCTCTCTTCTTCCACTCGCGCCTTTTCTTCATACAACGCTTGTCGCTCTTTCTCGATCTCAAGTTCGCGTTCCTTGCGCTCGCGTTCAAGTTCGATTTCGCGTTTCTTCTGTTCGCGTTCGAGCTGGAGTTCGCGTTCCTTCTGTTCGCGTTCAAGTTCGAGTTCGTGTTCCTTGCGTTCGTGTTCAAGTTGGAGTTCGCGTTCCTTCTGTTCGTGTTCCGCTCACTCACGCTTACCTCTGTCTTCCAACTCTCGCAACTTTGCGTCTAACTTACGTGTTCGCTCCCTTTCCCGCTCGGCTTCCTTCCGTGCTTCCGACGCACGCAAAACTTCAGCCTGTTGTTCGTCCAGTCGGCGCCTTCTCTCCTCCGCCGAGTTGTGAGAAACAAGGGATCTAGCACATATAACTTTACCTCGCGCGTGACTAACCTGGGAATCGCCACTGCCTCTAGATGCGTCGTCGGGCGGAGTCAACGTCCTCTGTTGGATATTCTCCATCGTCGGCAGCACCTGACCCGGTACCACCACTCCACTCTGCATCAGCCAGCTGGTAACTTCCCGCTGATAACGGCGCTCCTCCTTATCTTGCGTCTCTTCTCGCTCCACTAAATCTCTCGACTCTGCGTCACTCACCTGAGTTGCCTGCGCGTGTGATGCCCATAGCAGCCAGTTCTCCGTCCTAACTCGTCGGAATTGCTCCGATAACGTGCGGTGCTCCAACAAGGCTGCTAAAACCCTGTCGTAAATCCTCGTCGCCATGTCGCTCGACTGAGACTCTACTGCCTTCTTTGCTAGGACTGCAAGCTCCTCCGTCTGTTTGAATAACGCTGAGTTGTATCCTCTTCTAATCTCTACTAACCCTTCCCTTCCGATGTTCGCTGAGTCTGCTAACATCTTCCTTACCTTGTCCGCCGTCCTGGTTATATGTCCGGCATGCGCGCGAAGTTTCTTCTTTATCGCGATATCAAGTTCTCTCTCGCTTACCTGACTCACACTTGGTGGACTTGAAGGATTATTTCGGGAACTACGGGTACTCCTGACAGCCACTGGGACCACGGCACTTACCATACCCACAGGTCTGGAAACCGGGCTCCGGGCTCTCGCTTCTGCTACACTACCCTCCCCATCACTCACCTCTGGTTGGGTTGCTGTACAATCCTTCCTTACAGTAGCGGTAGGGGATCCCAATACTATTATCTGAGGTTGTTCTTCTTCCTCACTAGTTACTGTCTCGTCCTCCTGTTCACTTACGTCAGCGTCACTCGCTGCGACGTCATAGTCGGCATTGTCGTCAACAGTAATATTAACGCTATCGTCAGTCGGCGGTCCTGCCGCCGTCTCATAGCTGTCCTCTAGTGCCTCCTTCTCTGAGGCACTCATAGTCTAAATAATATTTGCCTTCCGGCAAAAATATCTCGCAAAAGTTCGAGATATATATATAATTTAATCGAAATGCGATTAAATTATTGTCAAATATCCAATTGTCCAAAATGTCAAAATAAATTCGCAATGCAATATTGTGAATTTAATAGGATCTAATTTTAGCAAATACCAGTACAATATTTAAACAAAATATTATTCTATAGTTATTATATAGTATTTAAATACCGGTATGACACAAATAATTTTTTGAATCTAATACGAAATATTCAAAATAAACTTGCCACCCGAATATTTCTAATTTTACATAGATAACTCTAATCAACGCAATTTTAATTTCAAATATTATATGTATCCACTAGCGCGTGGCTACATCTTCGGGTTGCGACTCTCTCTCTCTCTAACTCGAGCGATTCAAAAACCCATGGTCGGCTAAACCTACCCATCCTAACTAATAAATTGAGTTCAGCTTCGCAGTCAAACAACCGATAATTTTTTACTGCTTCCACAAACACAATGGTGCCAACAGAACAACTAACCTTGTTTGCTGTGAGATTCCACGTCCGCGTCCAAAGTTTCAGTCCTTTCGCTGATTGCAAACCGAACCCGCAGACCCACACAAACCCCAAACTCAGAAGCTCCGTCTTGCCATGTATCTCCAGATGGTATAAAATAACTAAGCGGTTATCCAACATACCGGTACAAAACTCTAGATTTTATTACAAAATAATTTTGACCAAAACTAAATTCTCACAAACCTAGCTAAAATTTTCAAAAAACTTACTAATTATGGCCTGCCCTAACGGCCTAAGGAACCGCTGTATTTACGATTAGTAAACGCACTACCATATATCCACTGTACGCAATACAGTAAGTAAAACAGTACACCAACCTAACAGCCTAATGAATACTTTGTGCGGTACAGCAAAACAAATGTCTTTTCTACTTGTACGCAGTAACAGCAATCAGCCTAATGTACTACTGTACTATTGTACGCGACCAGTGAATACAGTAATCTAAACTAACAGCCTAATGAATATACTCGATGTTCTACCGTACGCAGTACAGTGCCTAATACAGTAATCTAATTCGTATTTACTGTACGCAGTACAGCAAACAAAGCGTCCTTTACTGTTACGAAGTAACAGTAAATAATACAGTAATCTAATGCTTAATACACTCTTTACTGCTGCAAGCAATATCACGTCCTTTACTGTTAAACGAACTACCCCAGCCTAACCAATAAAGACACAAAACTGCTCTATTTACTAGACGGGGCAATCAGGAGCGTATAATTACTAATGTATGGTTTCAGGTACGGAAAACCACTACTTACCGTTGGATGGCGCTAATCTGCCGTCCGCTAATATATTTTACTAAATTTCTACGACTCCTTCTAAATTCTCGTTCCTTTCTCTACCAATTACTCGATAGAGAGCTAACTGTTCGAATATATGAGCCACGCGGGAATAACCAAACAATAAACCCGAATCCGCTCCCTAAGCTGACTTAAAACGAGTGTGAGAGATTTTACACTCAGAGTGTATTCTATAGCCTAATATTACTGTAAATTTGCGCTTACAACTACGTCCTTTCTAATCGCATCTAATCGCAATAATGGGGTTCCCTAACGGAATGTGTGAATGTGAGAATATTTAAATAATCGAAATCGGTACGGTAATTATTTCGGGACTCAAACTTATCTGCGGCTGGCTTTAGGCCAGCAATTTACTGATGCGCGTTGCGTACTGTATACTACGATGTGAATTTTGTCCGCTAATTCAAATAACCGCCCAGCGTGAATAGTGTACGGTACTCTAAATTTATTACCTAACTACCCTCCGCTATGCAGCGTACAAATTCTTAATTTTACTAATTAATTACAGTCACAAATATGTAACGGCGTACTAATTACTAAGTATTCCAGAGTGCGTAATTCTAAATTATTACGCAATGGGTCACACTAGCAACAGCCTAAAATACCATATTATTTTCGACCTAATCAGAAATTAATTATAGTAAGCTAAGAAATAGAAATCAATCAAAGGGAAAGAGTGCCTATCCAAGCATTCGTGATTCATTAGGCACACTTTAGTAACACACCAATCAGCATAACAACAATCGCAATCTACAGTTTAGCTAGCAATTCACAACTCGCAATTCGCAACGTAAAGGACGCAGATCTCTCCCGGCTACGTCTAGGCTTCCTAACTAACCCAATTCCTATCCCCCTAATACTACAAAATAGAGACAAAACCTGGATCATCTGCACCTAATTGCCGAACCGGCGTACCTGACCCACTCTACGCTGCAAACTTGCGCGCAATAGTAATCCCCCCAATGCTGCTTGTCTTTGAATCCTCTGCACTCCCGTCGTCGCTAACCCCCCGATGCGACCGCCGTGCTTACCGGTACCCTAGCCCTCCATCAGAATGAGTAGCTACCGTAGCGGCACATGCAAATCACAAAAGTCTGACAGTCTGAGAAATCCCGTAGGATTATTGTCGAAAGGAATCACATAGAACCATTTACTAAGGGGTAGAAATCATAGTTCCAATTTGTAATTAACAGCGATCATTGAGATTAATTGAGAAACACAAACAAGAATCAAACAGAAATTGCAAATTAACGAATCATTGCAAGAAATCAAAAAGGGGCAGTAATTTACGCAGAAAAACTAAGCATCGAATAATAGTTGAAGGTGAGCTGTGGGGTGTGGAATTGAGAATTGAGATTGAGATTGAGATAGGTAACAATGGAAGTAGGCCAATTTATAGGTGATTTGAGAAGGGTGATGCAATCGATCTCTCATTGGCTCCCCAATCCGAGCTAACATTAGACCAACCTGGAAGCAGTTAGGCCAATAAGAGAACCGGATTGTGGGCCTATAGCTCCCTGAAATCGTAAATTGCCACCATATAAGGTAATTTTCCCGATGCTTACTTTGGCGGTACTAATAATATCATGCACAAATATAAATTTAGCGCAATTATAGAGAAATTAAAACCAATAGCTAGCCTCATCAAGGCTAATAACGGCAAGCCCAGATCCAGGGTCCAACAAGGACTTGCTACCCTGGAACTATCTACTTATATCCTATTACAAAACTACATAGGTAGGGCTACATACTATACAAAATGGATGAGTCAAAATATATGGGCGTTTCAATTTCCTTATCTAAATATCATTGCGCATTATGTCTTATCTAAATAATTATACTGCATCACGGACTAATATATGATACTATATAATGGACTAATATATTATACTGTATAATGGACTAACATATTATACTGTATAACGGACTAATGTATTACATAATGTAGGTACAGCGCCATATACTGTAACAGTAGTTGTTCGCGCTTTTAGACCTTTAGCAGTTTAACCTGCCAAATTTAGGTGTCTTCTAGGTTATAAATCGACTTTAGCCTATCACAAGTATTTGATACACATAAAGCTACATTAGCCGAAGCCAGCCTATGCGCGACCATTCACCCACGGTTAAGGGAGACTGGATTCGGATGCTCTGACCTTATTGCGGTGTAGACCTACTGTATTATTCGACTGATCGTTAATATATAATCTCTGACAAATATTATTCACTTTCGGGAAATATTAACAGTTCCTTTAGGAAGTGGCGCTCTAAGTATGTAAACAGAGTTATGACTTACACTAAACACAACGGGATGGCTAATGATTCACGTATAAAGCGCATTCTTTAGGAAATGCTTTGTTATCTATCACACTCATGCACAATACCGCACACTGCTGCACACTGATCTGCCGACCTTCACTAATTTTAATCATATATAAGGAGAACAGCAACTGACACATGTAGGGTCTATGAAATAGCATTAGATTCACTCCAAAACCACTATAATGTAAGTCGCAATTGCTATATGTAACCGGTCTCTCTAACCTTCAGTATATCAAGAAGATTGGGGTTTTCTGATTATTTATCGTTATTCTCCAAATATAACAATATTCCATCAACTGATACAATTAATAACCGACAGTAAATAGCAGTAAAATAATGCGGTGTTTGTGACAATATGAGTATGTACTGGTTTGATAACAGTTATACGTTTCTATGATCAAAGCCGTTCTAATGTTTGGCTAAAGTCTGAAACACAGAATAATTCCACAGCCGATGTTCTGGCATCAGGAAAAAAGGTAAACAAAGACCATAGTGCATTGCGCGATTTCCCGGAGGCTTCTGTGCTAATAAAATGAAAATCGCTCTGATTGGTCGAGCCGAACAAAGAACAAAGAAAAGCTCTACGTGGACATATCAGCTGATAGATGTCGTCATTTGAACTACACTGTATCAAGAGTATTTTGGCGTATTGCGACATAAAATCGCTAGTTATGTCCGCTAAAGTACACATACAGAAAAATGACTTTTTATGTCCACTAAAACACCTACACAGTAAAAAACGGCTTTTTATGTCCGCTAAAACACCTACACAGTACTTTGCGGGGAAAATGACTAACTAGATCCGCAAAAGCCTTTACAGTAGTACATAATTCACTATAGTTTTTGTACAAAATGTGTGGAATGGGTCAACTCAATATCAAGAAGCAATTGGTGGACATAGTCTTGACATTTTGTAAAATAACTCAAGAACTAATGACTCTACTCTTATTTTGAAGGTGTCTTCACCCACTATATCGATCATTTCTGTGATGTGTCTATTTTTTGATTCCTTGAGATAATTCAAAATATCATTTATTGTGTATTTGTCCATATCACATCAAGGCGGTAATGTAGACTTGTGCCGTACTTCACATTTTCTGCGATATCTCAAGAACTATTCGCTCTACGTTTGTTTTGAAGGTGTCTACCCCCACTAAATCGGCCATTGCGGTTCTAATGAGCATAATATGAATGCAGTAGGAGAACTCAAAGTTGGCCATCGCGAAAATTGAGAATAATCATCACTTGCGCCAAATGGTAGGTTCTGGCCATGTGCCTGTGGCACTAGTTCCCTTGACCCAAAAGTTAAAATTTTGGTATCTAACTAAGTTTGGACCCATTTGATGACATTTGATTCATGCAGGAAGTTCTTTTTTGAGTCATTGATCTTTCATCAATGTGTTATATTGTTATAAATTTCATTATGGTGCATCGCGATGGCACAAAATTTCAACCCTCTTGGGATCCGTGAAGATATAGATGAAATTTAAGGAAATATTTTTTGCCTTATTTTTTTACCATTTGGCAACTTTTGTGCACCGGTAGAACAATGAAATCGAAAAAAAGTAAAAAACGCACCGCCCTAAAATACAATCTATGATACATACGAAATACAAATTTACCAATTAATTTTAGTGCATAAAATACAAAAAAAGAGGGCTTTCGGTTATTAAAATAAGCAAATTAAACAAATTAGAACAAATCAAAACAAATCATTTCAAACCTTCAATAATCTTTCATATATTACAAATATACATAATAAAATTTCCAAATTAAATCAGTCCAAATATAAACAAACATAAGGCGCTAATAATTTCCAAATAAGTCTTAAAGTGTTCTCCTGACGATCTTAAAAGTTCGTCCTGCTGGTCTGGATATCTTCTCCTGAGCACTGATTGCTAACAGTAGGCTCGCAAGCCTTCCTTTCCATATCTCGCTCCTCCAAAACCAATATAAAATATCAAATATAAATACCCAAATATAATATCCAAATATAATATCCAAATACAATATCCAAATATAATATCCAAATATAACATCCAAATATAGAATCCAAATATACCATCCAAATATAATATCCAATCGGTAGGCTCGCAAGCCTTCCTTCCTTCATCTCGCTCTCATAATCCTTGGTCGAACGGGCTCGTCCACGCCCTCTAATGCGATTGGGTGGTGGTCGGGATCGAACTGGACTCGGACTTCGGTGTCGAGCTGTCGGTGGTTCCAAAACGCTAGGAAAGGGGACGATGGGAGTTTCACACATCCGTCGTGCGCTCAGTCCTCTAAATCCTCATCCGATTCCAACCGTTGGCTTCAAAGCATCGGATCGAGTCTCTACAACGCTAGGAGGAAGTCTAAAGGGTGGGACCGTTCCGTCCGCTGACACCTCGCTCTCTGACGTCATCTGAATTCTAATGGGTTTCGGCAAAGCATATCCTGTCCCTCCGTATGGTTCTCTACCGATGGGGCTGAGGTTCTCGCATCATCTCGACATGAGGTATCTGTAGTCTCTGCGACAAATGCTGAGCAAAGGTGATAGTATCGAAGAGCTCGGATGTAATCTCCTTAGGTTCGGTTTGATCGTGGGTTATCCAGTAAATTGGTAGGCTCGCGAGCCTTCCGCCGAACTCCTCGATCTCGCCTTTCTTGTACGCCCTGTAGAGGCTCAAAGCTTCCCGTTTCTCTTGTGTCGACTTATTAGACTCGTCCACTACCATACTGTAGACGTCTGGTTCGACTAATTTGGGTTCGTAAATAACGATCTCACCCGCGTTCGGTCCACTCATCTTAAACGAATGGAACGGATTCGTCAAAGGGTATCCACCTTCTTGGTAACGCAGACTTTGGTGGCATGAACATCGTGCTAATATCGGCTCGGGGTTCTCCGAGTTCAATCGCATAGGAATCGCGTTGTCTTGCTCGCGCATACATGCTCCACATTTGTAAAACAGTTTATAAATGGAGAACGCATCCTTTGTCTCTGGATCCGCTCCTCGAGCGCGTCTATAAAGATGCATTCCGTCAAATTCGTCCCTGGCTGCAGGCAAATGTTAGCTCGCGGTCAAATATTGCAGAGTATGATATAATCGGCGTATCTCCGTGTCTGGATCCTCGCAAATGTCACTGGCGTCGCATAACGCATCGTAGGGGTATAACGCATTGAATTCCGCGCGTAACTCCTCCGCTCTTTTGTTACAAGCGTCCAATCTCTGTCGCGTAACATTCGGGTCCGCCTTGGATTTAGCGAGCTTGGCTGTACTCCTAGCCATACTCCCCACTCCAAACACGTTAAAGTTTTTGGCTCCATAATGATTAAACGGTGCCTGGGGCTCCTGTTCCTGCGTAAACCCCTGATGTAACTCCTTATAAATCTTCTCCGCCATTATATACGCATATATATGGTTACATATCATTACGTTTCTACTAGATGAAGCACAAAATAGAGGTTAGATGTGAGGAGACTTAACCCTATCCATACCGGGGTATTTTAGACGCTCAAACTACCGGGGGGGGGGGGACTTTTGGGGACGTAAAGTTTGGAACCATATAACTTTGTGTGGTTTGATGATATTACTTTAAAGTAAAAAGTTTTAGATACAAAATTTATTCCTCTATCCAAATATGCCACACACTAATGCTCAAATATAATATTTATATACTATAATTATGTTTAAATTGATTTTAAATTGATATTAAATTGATTGAATTTTAAATTTCCCTCCTACAATAGTTCAGCAATAATATGACAGTTTCAGAGACAGGTCAGTTTACGAGTCATTTTCATGGTCATAAATAATAATATGAAAATAAATTTTTGTTTTAAGATAAAGAATAATAAATTTTAGGAAAAGTAACGGAATTTCACTTGCAATAAATGTGGTTTGGCTTTGAACCAAGCAATCAAATAAAGTGCGTCTCCAAAAGACCCCCCCCCCCCCCCCCCCCGGTATGGATAGGGTTAAGAGTTTGTCGGCTTTTGGCTCAACTTTGCTCTAAAACCCCTACCCATTTGCCTAATGACTTTGGGTTCCCGTGATTTCGCACTGGCTCCTAATCCAAAAAAAATGTGACGATAAAAAACGAATTCCGGGTAAACTAGCCGCCAGTCTAGAATACTCACCTTTTAATTTCCCAAACTACTATCCCAAAGAAAATAGTGCAGTCGAGATTTAATTCGGTCTAAATAATAGTAGACACGACTAAGTAGAACAAGGCCGATTTTCTTTTCCAAAAAAAATTTATTGGTAGGCTCGCAAGCCTTCCATCCGCTCTTGTCCTCCCCAATTTTAATTTTTTATCTAGCTGCATTCTAGAATTCGCATTCACTGGAGAATCATTTTTCTTAAATTTAAATCCAACTAAATGGATTTGTCTAATAATTTTTGAAAAATTGTCTCACTTGTGGGTTCCACTACTAGTACTACTACTACTACTACTACTACTAGGATCGGCATGCTGCATTGCAGCTGCATTTTTAAGAATGCTGTGCCGGCTTGTCAACAAAATTGCACCGCCACAACTCCCTATCACCCATGACATTTGCTAGATCATCCGCATCTTTAAGGCCAGTGTCCTTTAAGATGCGTCTCAAGAAAGTCATGGGCTGTCCACCATGCTTATTCACTCCATGAGGCTGCCAAAGTACAAGATAATGCACTGGTTGGTCCTCAAGGCGAAAGCAATGTCCTGCAAAGCGGAGGCGATTTTGTTCTAGTGTCAAGCTTGGGGGAACCAATGAGACACCTCCAATTGTATATAGTGTCTGGTTGGAGATGTGTGCATTGTACTTGACACAATGTACCCGGCGTAGCATTCTTGTGAATGTGCCATCCAGAGATTTGGTGTCCTCAGCAGTTAGAGCCCAGCATGGACTCCCGTAGAGGAGTACTGGAACTACTGCTGCTCTAAATAATCGGACCTTAAGTTTCCGATTAATTCTAGGTGACTTCCAAATCGGTGAAAGCCTATTCAAGGCTGCCCATGCCTTTCCCTTACGTATTCGAAGGTCCTCACCTGACTTCCGGATCCATGATCCCAGGTAACAGAAGTCGTCCACATGCTCAAGCATACCATCCTTTGAGCTTATGCTCATCCGATCAGAGACTTGCTGAGGACTTTCAAAGTTAACTGTCAGAATTTTGGTCTTTCTGGAGTTAATAAAAAGACCAACACTAGAAGCAGCATGTTCTAATGAGCTGAGGAGCCGCTGGGCTCCCTCTAATGATTCTGAGAGTACTCCTAAGTCATCAGCAAAGTCTAGATCAGTTAGGTACTTGGCAGGATTTCCTCGACTTCTGGAGCCAGTAGGTGGAGTTATCATCACCCCATCATCATTATGATGATCTAAGGACATGCGTAGAACATAGTCAACCACAATAATGAACAAGAATGGTGCAAGTGTGTCTCCTTGGAGGACGCCCCATAACACTTCAAATGGTTCTGTGTCACCGTCAACAGTAGACACAAATGTTGTCGAACCATCGTATACTGATCTGATTGCTGCAATAATTTCATCAGGAATCCCATATAATGAAAGTATGCTGAATATACGTGAGCGAGAGACTGAATCAAAGGCCTTGAAGAAGTCAACAAAGATAACAGCCAGATGCCTGTCTTTCTTTTTTGATAACTCTTCAATTATCCTTCTAAGTGCCAAAATGGGCTCCATGGTCCCACGACCTTTACGGAACCCATTCTGATTTCCACGTAGCAGTCTCTCAATGGGATCCCTGATTTAATAGAATTCTATTGTATAGTTTTGCAGCAATCGAGATCAATGAGATTCCCCGAAAAGAACCATAGAGTGTTAGGTTGCCCTTCTTGGGAACTGGCACCAACTTATTTGTTTTCATTTCTTGTGGGACTCTTGTTGTACGGTACATGTCTACTATGATGGGATAGATGAGCTTTAAACACTCAGGTATTTTAAAGACCTCAGGGGGAACACCATCTACTCCACTGGCACGATTGGTCTTAATGCTCTTTGCAGCAGCCTTCACTTCTGCAAAGGAGATATCGCCAATGGGAATATCTGGGAGTACAGACTCAGACACTTTTACTTCTGTGGGTTCCAAGTGGAATTCCATTCCTACTGTACGCACAATCCCGCTCCTATGTGATACATAAGGGTACTACCCTCCATGTTCACATATAAAGACAATGGAATTCCACCACTGTCTCTATCTACAGTGAAGAGGAATACAAATGCACATACAGTAATACAAAATACTAAATTACTAAAATACGGTAAGTCTATACTTAAAGTCAAGTGCAAAGTCAATGTTCTGGAGTCTGGACTTGTGACAAAGTAAGCCCCTATAAATAATCGGACTCCAACTCAAAATCGGTGAAGACTTGATCTGTTTACCCTGATTGATCGCTGTGAACTCTCGTGCAAAATATCGCAATTGATAATGTCTTATAACATCAACTTCACAAAGACCAACTTCATCTAAGGTAAGTCTTCTAGGAAAGTCGCGTTTGCCTCTGGCATATTGTCTCAAACGTTTGAGCCATGCTAACTTGCGGCACGCGTCAGTCCATAATCTAGTTAGGTTTACTATCCTGTCAACATAAGTGTTAGTGACGTCATCAGGTGAGGTATAGTCGTAATGTGGATACTTGTTTGGATTTGGTAGGCCCATGGGCCTTCCGGTAGGTGTCTCCCTTTGTACAATAGGTTTGTCTGAGTCCTCAATTATGTCAATCTCCAAGGTCTTACCTCTACCGTCCGCACCTAGTGAATTGACTGGCAGTAACGGTTTCAACTCTACAGTGCTGGTGTGTTCCTGTGAGCTTGTAAGCTTCCTAACCTTAGTCACACGTTTACCTGTTGGTGGTAAGTCAAGTATTTTCCTTGAGCGGAGTGTGATCGCTGTGGCCACACCTCCGTCGTCCAAAGAAGTCAAATTCGGTAAGTTGTTAATACCTAATGGGTGTGTACTAGTCCGCTCCAATGAATACATTGCGTCCTTACAGTACACGTCGTTTCTTTCCAATTGTTTGTCTAATGGAAAGTCTAGTAGACAGTCTGGTGAGGCGTCCGGTGAACAGTCTGGTGAGACGTCTAGTGAGACATAGCGTGGAACTTCCGGCGAAATGTCCTGTCGTCAGTCCCAAAGAAAGTCTGGCGTAGCTTCTGTCAGAAAGTTTGGTCTAAAGTCTGGTGGACAGTCTGTCGAGATGTCTGGTGGAAAGTCTGGTGAAACGTCCGGTAGACAATCTGTCGAGAGTTCCATAAAATAATCTGGTGTCGCTTCTGGTGAATAATCTGGCGAGTTATCTGGTGAACAATCGGGCGAAACGTCTGGTGAAATGTCTGGTCGAAAGTCTGTTGAGACCTCTGGCGTAATGTCAGGTCTAGCGTCCAGGTCATCAGATTTCGTCCATCCTTGTTTCCTCTTGACCTTGGCGTTGGCTTTCGCTTTAGATTTGACAACTGTGTCGATATTTATCTCAGCACCCTCTGGTATGGTATTATTCGTCGCGTCGAATAACGGTGGCCATTCGTCTGATGCTCATTGTAGGAAATCGGGTCCTCTAAACCAAAAGGATTTATTGTCCGGTTTACAAAAGTCAAGCGGTAGCATCCCCCGTGACGCGATGTCAGCTGGGTTCAGCTTCCCGGACAGTGACGCCAAGTCACTGTCGACCGGAGTTTGAGCGACCGGTCCAATATTTCAGCCCGTCTGTTGGCTACGAAAGTCTTGAACTTGAACGTTTCGTTGTTTATGAACCAAAGTACCAACGTCGCATCCGTCCAATACGTGACCTTCAAGTTAGCCTCCAGCTCGCATTGAACTAAACTGACAATATCGGTGGATATCGTCCCGCTTGCAGCTCTTCACGAGGTACAGTCATATACTTCAACGACACTTACTAGCGTCACTGAACTGTGAAGCTCTAAATCGGCAGGAAAGGTGGTCTGCAAAGGAAAGTATACCCTCGGTATGGTATAGTCTTGTAGGAACGTCAGTTGGGCTTCCCAGTCCCTCCATTGCTCAGCTAACTTTTCTGGGATGGGATCGTGCCATTCCAGTCCGGCTTGCCAAATGCTGCGGAGTATGATCCTAGCATGTAGGATCACTGGACTAATGAAACACAATGGGTCATACAATCGACTCATGGTCGATAAGCAAGTCCTCTTAGTGAGAGGTCTAATCTGTCCGTCGGACCTTACACATACCCTAAAATTGTCGGTGTTTGGGTCCCAACTAAGTCATAATACCTTGGTCGTAGGTAGAGGTTATAGGTCTAAGTCTAAATAACCTCCACTGCGATCAGTCGGGTCGAATGAGTTCACTAATTCGGGTTCGTTGGAAGCGAACTTTGTAAGGCGGAACCCGCCCTCAGTGAGACAATCTTGGAGTTGGTGTGCTACGGTCGTAGCGCGCTCCAGAGTCTCACATCTCTTGAGGCCGTCATCTACGTAGAAATCTCGTTCCACTGTCCCAACTACTTCTGGGTCAAATTGGTCTTGTCTGTCTAGTGCTGTCTGCTTTAAGGCGTACATGGTGCAGTTGGGGCTGTCCCTGGCTCCGAAAACTCTTACCTGCATCTGGTAAGTTTCTGGCGGAAGTTCTAAATTTCCGTCCGGATACCAAAGAAACCTCAAACTGTCCCTGTCCCGCTCCAAAGCCTTAACCTGGTGAAACATGGCCTCTACGTCACAGGTGAAAGCCACTTTGCGTTGTCTAAAACGCATTAGGACTCCCATGAGGTAATTATTCATATTCGGCCTGTCCTTCCGTTCGCTGTTCATAGACATCCCTTGGTAAAGCGCAGCGCAGTCATTGACTACATGCACCTTGCCAGGTTTGTCCGGGTGTCGAACAAAATGATGTGGCAGGTAATATGTCTGATCTGTGGTTACCTCGGGATTTAACATCCCAATGGCGTATCCCTTTTGGAGATACGTCTGAAGTTGCGCATTGTATTGCATATGGGCCGTCTCAGCACGCAACAATCGCTGCCTTATTGATTTGAGTCGCCTCAAAGCAAGCGGGTAGTTATTAACGAGCTTAGGTTGTCCATTGCGCCGCAACATGCCTGCTTCGTAGTGGAGATTCGCGGTCTGACAAATGGTATCTCCCATAATATTTAATGACCGTTTTTCCTGTTCTGACATAGCGGTCTCGTAACTACCGGGTTCTGCTGAGTCCTGTTCTAACCATTTAATGGTCCGTTCAGTCAGCAGTCAGTCAAGTGCTGCTTGCACTGCGCCATGGTCCTCATGCACGTCTTCGTCCGGTGGCTAGTGTCAATGTGTCTGTTAGGCTCGCAAGCCATCCAGTGTCACTAGTTGGCGTCGAATCGTCGTGTGGCGGTTTGACAACCTTCTGATCTGTCGGTAGGCTTGCAAGCCTTCCTAGATCAACGACCGGTGTCAAAGACGGGTGGGTGGGGTCAATGGCCTTTGGATTTTTCGGTAGGCTCGCAAGCCTTCCAGAACCCTCATTCATCAAGTCATCCGCAGCAACAAACCTTTGGTCTTCAGTAGTCAATACAACCTGGTTTACTGCAAGTAGTTGTAAGTCAGAGGTCGATGTGGTCGTCTCCAGATCAGTTACATCAGTATCGGTTACGTCAGCGGTAGCGACGCAAGTCTGTCGTAGTGCAGTCTGTACAATTGGACCACAGGAGTGTGAAGGAGAATTATCTATTGTAGTAGTCAGTAAACTACAAAACGTCGTCCTCCTGGTCACTTACCTCTAGTGAACGCACTGGTGCTCTAGAATACCCACCTATGGGAGTTCTACATGCGTAGGGGTTGCCTGCTGTAATAACAAATGGGCGTGTCTCCCATACCTGATGTAAGTTAAACTGGTCTGTCCCAATCAACATCGCGATTGAACCATAGTTAACAGGACATTCCGGTATTCCAAGGTGTCGGAAATACTTACGATCTTCCGGTGATTGCTCTGGCACAGGGCCGAGCAAGTTACTAAAGTCCTTCGTAGCTGCAAAGGTCAAATTTCTTACCGGAAGTAATGAGCGCTCCTCCTTGCTGTGTTCCACTTTGGAAAGAAGAGTGTCTAAGGTTAATTTTACTCTCGTCACAGGGATTGCTCTCTACCATGCATGCTGCTTACAGTATACTGAGCAGTCTTACCTTTACTCATGTCCGTAACTACATCGGCTACATGTTCGTCGACGTAACTATGTGATGATGCAGAGTCTAGGATAGCGTATATACGCTTGCTCCCTCTGGTTCTGGTAATCTTTATAAGAATCACGCCAAACCCTTTCAATTGGTTCTGTGTGAGGAGTGTTATCGATGGTTGTTCCTCCCCCGCATGCACGTAAATGGTGTCGTCTTCCTCCTCATCCTCGTCTGATGATCCCGATTCATCCATACAATCCGTGTAGAAAGTACGAATCTCGCGCAGCGCACTCTCCTTGTAAAGCACGTCGCATCTAGCCGCTTTATCTGGATGCTCTCGTCGAAAGCGTTTGGTCGGAGTATGACTGTTTGTGTGAAGTAACGCGTCATGGTTACGTCCATATAGAGAACATGTATCATCGCTCGGGCAATCCTTCCGGATGTGTCCAGGCCTAGTACATCTCCAACAAGAATCCAAAGATCGAATCTGAAGTCTCCTTTCTTCGACTCCTAACTACTTAAAAGCGCAACATCCACGTAGTTTATCTCCGCTGTGGTTTCTGCCGTTCCGCTCGCAATATGAGCATCCCACAAAGTCTGCCGGCAACTGTTGTCGTGGCTGCTTGGTGCCGATAGGCGTCAGAACTTTAGAAGTTTCGGTCGGGGTGGCATAGGTAAAGGCTTTCGCGTTCGTCGGAAATTGTTTGATCCGAGTCGGCGCAGCAATAGCTATTACTTCTGCCGCTATATGGTGATCAGTATAGTTGGATCGAGTCTCCACTACGGCCTCCCGCGAAATCAGTTGGTAGACGTCAGTGAGTTTTAATAGCCCGCCGGCCTCTTCACACTGATACTCGATGCATCGCCATACTCGTCGTAGTCGATGATGAAGTCGACCGATTATTCTAATGAGAACTGTCGGTGCGTTAGCGTATTCGAGTTGTCTAATGGACCGTAAAGTCCCTATAGCGTCTTAATTTCGTCCGCGAGTCGTAAAAGATCGATTGGTTTCGAAATACTTCCTCCTCTACAGAGGTCTTCGATAATAGATTTAGCCATGGCTACATTACCGCCGTAAATCGAATATAGATGGTCGTACGCCAACTCAAAGGCATCTGCAACACTGATAAAGGTCTCCACCTATCATTTCGGCTCACCAGACAGAACCTGGAGCAAGTAATTAAACTTCTCTGTCGAGGTGAAGGCACACTTAGCGATCTGGGACTCTATGTAGTCTACCAGTGTACGCCAGTGTTTTACGTAGAAGAACTTCGGCGGTTGTTGTGCCGGTAATCTGTGTTTAGCTGCAAACTTCGCAATCTCGCTAACCAAATCCAACTGACCACGTCCCTGTTTGGTTGCGTCGTCCAGTCGTTCCCTTCCGCGCATTGTCCGTCGGTAGGAAATATTAACGTAATCCTCTTCTCGATGGTTCGGAGTCTGTCTAGTCTCCTGTCCTCTCCTTGGTGGTCGATGTTGTCTAGGTTGTTCTAACTCCACGCTGGTTTGTGATCGATCCAACGGTTGTGCTTCGAGTCGCTCTTCTAGTTGAGCTAGTCGGTCCACCATCTCGGTGAACTGTTTGGCACTAATCGCTTCTGCTGGTTGCAACGTGGGTTTCTGCAGGGGTGTTTCTCAAGGAGGATTGTCGATGAATTGGTTCGTCGATCGTTCCTCTCGTTTGTAATCAGCCGCCGCTCCAGTACGGAATATTTCCCGTTCCGTCGACTCCATATCGCTGGATGAATCGCTATCGTCCGGGTAAGGTGGTTGGCGGGTTCGCGTACGGCGTATTCCCTTTTGTCGTATTCATTGAGGTCTAGGATCTACGGTTCTCCGTCGTTCGGTAGGCTCGCAAGCCTTCCACGAAGTTGTAGGTCTCGTTAAACTCTGTTAACCTATGGGTACTACCCACATCCATCCTCCTCCGTTGCTCGGTAGGCTCGCAAGCCTTCCAAGAAGTCGTAGGTCTCGTCGAACATTGTGTCAAAGGTCGAATAAAATAGTCATGTTTCGTAGTTGGTCTATAAATGACTGGGTTCGCACAGCACGTCACAGGTTTAACTGCTAACGGCTTAATTACCTGTTTAATTGTCATAAACGCAGGTTCCTCTCTTCCTACAAGTAGACTACGAGTTACTGTAGGTGGACTATTTACTTTTCCTGCTAAAATTGGCGATAAAGTTGCCCTAGGTTGCGGTATTTCCGTCACAACAAACCTGTTACCTTGCGTCGAGCGCACAGGTGATATTTCTTTAGGTTTCGTAACAAAGACTGGTTTTATCAGAGTTGTAGGTTTGAGCATAGGAATCACTTGTGGAAAACGTTTACAGTAATCCTCGACGAACTCCTCTCCTCGGTCTATCGCTCCGACACTTCCTTCCTTGATTCGCTTCTGAATCCCGCGATATCGAGCTTCCATGCGATCCAGGGCAGACAAGTCATGTCCAGCTCGAGATCTTATAGATCTATCTCTCGCGTCGAGTTCGAGGTCCGCTTGTGCGTTCGCTGCCTCTCGCGATCTACGATTTAGTTCGAACTGTAGTTGCATCTCCCTTTCGCGTCGATCTGCTACCTGTTGTTGTGCCGCTAACTCCACTTCTTGTGTAGCTAAACGAGAGTTTATTTGTCGCGTCTCCAACTTGGCACGAGTGTCAGATGCCGCCTTATTCCGTGCTAACTCGGCTGCGTTTACCGCCACAACTTGTGCTAACTCGTCGTCTGTCGCCTGTCATGCTAATTTGTCGGCTGCTGCCGCCGCAGCTGCTTCTCGCGCTAAGTCCTCCTCTTATCTCCGCATCTTCGAACGATGATGAACAAGAGATGCTTCGAACTAGGCTTGCGCTTGAAGTTTCGCAAGTTTCGCTACGTCGTCTCTGCGCTGTCTTTCTCCTTCGATGGCGATCTGTGCCATCTGCCGTTGCGCTTCTTCATCGTCGACTCGTTGTCGGCGTGCGACCTCCTGTTGTTGTCGAGTAATTACAGACACTGTCCTACTAACGTTGCCAACGTCACTCCGTACACTAACGAACGATCTATCCAGTGGTGGATTTTGGTAGGCTCATGAGCCTTCCTTAGTTGGAACTTCCGTTGTCCCTTGCGGTTCGACTTGTAAGAAATTGTAAGAATTGTAAGAAATATCTCTTACTTTTACAATAACTAATAATATATTTATATATATATATATCTCACTTTGAGATCCTCTACGGTAAGAACTATCCTAAAGCCTACAAATCTACAAATATGAAACTATAGAATATCTCTTACTGTAAAGTGCGCACGCACTTTACAGAATGTACAGATCTAAACAATACTATACACTAATTTATATAATATCTCTTACTGTAAAGTAATCGTACAATTGTTACTTTACAGAATGGACAATATTATTCAAACTCTATCTAGGATATTTAATAAAAATATCTCTTACTTTGGATTGTAAGAAATATCTCTTACTTTGGATTATAAGAAATATATCTTACTGTAAAGTCCAGTAGTATACCGCTTACCAGATCCTAGTAACGATGTATCTTACCGTACGATCCATTAATCTATACGGGCTCGTACAGTATCTGACAACAAATCCCAGTCCAGGGTATCTAAACAAACATATACAAATATGCGAACAACTACTGGCGAGGAACAGAGCCTAGTGTCTATTCTACATACGTGAGCGGGTCTAATGCCTACGAACGAGACAAAAGGATGCCTGTCCTCTAACCAGTGAGGCAGATGTACGTACAGTTATGGTGACAGACCAAACTCACAGGAAAACAATCCCCGCGCAGCGAATCCTAACTATCGCTGACAGACCTAAATACCGTAACTTGCTGCGGTGTGATTTATATGGTTTATATACGAGCTAGTGGGTTAACAACCTAGCGTAACAATACTGATAACAGTACTAAATCAGTCTAAAGAGGGTCGTGCCTAAAGTAACGATACTGTTGTCAGACCAACAACAATCTAATAAGTAAATACTCCTCCTTGCCGTAACTAAATACTAAATATCTCCTAAAATTACAAATACGAATGGTAGGACTGCAGAATAATTCTTATCGCGAAGTAACCTAAAGTAAGCTAAAACTAGTAGAGCTGTAAAGGGTACGTATGTTTTAGGGCGTGTGTGTGTGGGTGTGTTACAAATAAAACAATTTTGGTGTATCTCATTGTACTAGGTCTTAGTGATTTTCTGACCAAAACAATACCGTGCGCTAGCTACGAAAATAAGCTAGTCGCGTTTTGTAGAACTTTATACTTGCGTTACCTACCTGCGTTGCTGACGGCCTAACGGTCTAGGCAGCCATCCTCCAAAGGCTGGGTTGTCCCAACAGTGGACAAATAGAGATATACATGTTCAAAGTTACAGTATATTTAGAGTAAATTACAAAAGAGTTTATCAACCAATTTACATAAGTTTCAACAAGAAACCAAAGTATGTAACTAAAGAATGGTGATAAAGCAAAGATAACAAAAGTAATAATAATGCGCGTGTGTATATAATAATGGTAGTGATAACCGAAGGCGAAACAGCCCTTATATAACAAATCTGAGACGTAGAATCCACAAGAACATTCCAGAGTATTCCATGGCCTCACATTGGAGCAATCAGATGTTCTATGCCCTATGATTGGCCCAACTCATACGTTGTACGCACCTCATTGGCTTATCTAATTAGATCAAATGAAAATAAATTGCCCAAAAATGCAAATTTCCCTACTGGGATTCGAACTCGTAACTCTATCTTTAATGTAACCAACGCCTTAACCATCTGACCACTGCGCTAATAGAGTTACCTATGGGTTTATGTGTACCAATATGAATAGGCATATTACATTACTGTAATTTAATCAAATGCGTCGGATTTTAGAAAGTTTTTACGTTAAACTACAAATGCTACTTTATAGTGAAATAATCCATCAATTTCATAAAACCAAGTATGAAAGGTAATTCGTTGGGAATAAAGTTATATTTCCTCCCTCAAGGAGATAAAAACTTTATGTGTTCCAATAATGGAAATAGGAATAAAATAGGGGATAAAATGAGGCCTACAGAATAATTACGCATTTACTTAATACACTATGAAGCCAAGCAATCAGATACCGGTAATTCACAGCAGGCAGATCTGCAGTAAGATGTTTTACGGTAAATATGAGATTCCATCTATTATCCGACCGACCAATCTAGAATTATTGCTGCGGGAATTTACTTATTGTACCCGGCTTACAGTAGAAAACGAACGTCTACGCCTTACAAGGTCCAACAAAACAATGGGCGCTGTCAATTAATGTTCAAAACTCAAAAATACGTGAAAGCAAAAAACAACAAATGCACCAATTATAAATAACGGTATAAAAAGTACTCCTTTAACCCTATTAGTACAAGGCTATAAAATGTTGTACAAATACCGGGGGGGGGGGGGGGTAATATTGACCCCCTCCCCCCCTCTAAAATCTACAAATTTTTACGAAAACGTCTGATTTTTTGTTTGTACGTAGGTATCACTAGTCAGGATCCGACCGAAAAAAAAAATTTCGAAAAAATGTACTGGGGTGGTTATATTGCAGCACCAAAATTATAAGTAGTGCACAATTTTCAGAAAATTTGAAAGTTACATTTTTCGTCTATTTGTTTTTCAATACAGGTTTTCTGGGGCGCAAAATACATTGGAAAATATTTAAAAATGATATGATTACTATAAATGGCTGTTTAGTTCTCTCTGCGTAGGAAAAAAATGAAAAAAACAAGTAACCAGCACTTTTCAGTTAGAACACAAAATTTTTAATTCACTTATACGATGCTGTAAATTCACATTGTGACGGGATCAGAGTATCCCGACCGGTTAATTTTAGTTACGCGTCAGCGTTGCCGTGTAAATGGAAAAAGAGTTTGTTGTTGTTCCAATATTGTTGGTAAAGTCCAAATAATATATATTGATATTGAGTATGATAGCACAGTTGAGATAATATGAAGATAATAGTCATGTACCGGTAATTGATAATATAAATGTTGCTGATGGCAGTGACGGTACTAAAGTGTCACCATACTGTCCTAAGTGACTGAGATAACTGAATGGGATATGAAACACCAACCGGTAATATATTGATTACCTACTCTACTTGTGGCCTTGTCTTGCAAGAGGTTTGACCTATAACCTCATTTGTGTGGCTCTTTTGTGCCGTGTGTTGTCCCCGTTATCGGGTGTGTGATACGAGGTTAATTGGGGATTAACCTCGTATCCGCAATATTGCTTAAAGGGCGCCGTTTCCCAACTTTCTGGGGTGGTGGGCGGAATTGAATCCGCTCACACTCCCCCCCCCCCCCCCATGCTATCTTCCCGGTGAGAAGATAGCATCAACCTCTAAGTGCGCTTCAATTCCGCTGGAAACCCGATCTACTATCGGGTGTGGGGTGGAGTTCTCTTACTTTGGAGTCGGCTTCCCAGGCCGCTCCCTCTGGGTATGATGTTACTACCCTCTCTTGTTGCAACCGCAACCTATGTTGCACCAAGACATCTGGCGTCTCGGTTTGAGACAATTGTGGATTTCTCTCACATTTTTAAAAGCTCTCTCACGCAAACTCTAACTTCTCACTCTAACTCTATCTTACTCTCTCTCTCTGCTCCACTCTAACTCCAGTCTGCTCTCTCCCCACCCCTTAATCGCACTCGTCTGCACTCTCTCTCGCATCCTGTAAACACCTCTTCTCATTATCCCCCTGTGCTCCTCTCATACTCTCTACTCCCAAAAAATGCGCTAAATTTGTTGTGTTACCCCTGTGCTATCATTCTATCTACTTACTACATACTTGCTAACTACTTACTATCAAACTCTAATTCTACTAACTCTAACTAGCTCTCTAACTCTACTAACTCTTCTACCTCTACTAACTCCTATGTCTACTTACTCTCTGACTCCTCTACTAACTCTCTAACTCTAACTAACTCTAACTAACTCCTAACTCTACTAACTCTCTAACTCCTAACTCTACTAACTCTCTGACTCCTCTAAGTCTACTAACACTCTACCTCTACTAACTCTCTACCTCTACTAACTCTCTTACCCTCTTCTACCTCTACTAACTCTCTAACTATGTGGCGCTTTCGGTGCCCACAACCACTCTCTGCTACTCTTCTACGTGGCGCTTACGATGCCCACAACCCCTCTGCTACTACTTTCTACATGGCGCTTACGGTGCCCACAACCCCTCTGCTACTACTCGTGGCATGTTAATATACCACACTCCCTTACCCGCCGACTTCTAACGGTACCATGTACCCCTCTACTCCTGTGGTATGTCTATATACTATAAGGTTCTCACGGCCCACAGCATGTAACAATAAGTTATATTAATTACTTAATGCAGCAATTCCTTCATCATATAATACAGATACTTTCATTACACGTTACAGCGTTATATATGATCAGGCGATATCAAGGCCTAGGTTACCGGTACATATCTAATACCAAACTCTAAATTGTTAACCGGTCCCCTCCACCAAGTCACAGGGCATGGCCTCTTATAAATACTAGTATAATATCATACATCTCCTCCCTAGATATTTGACTCTATAAAGTATATAAATCGAGTTATAATAAACATCTGTAAATAATCAAATATCTAAACAATCATTGAGGGAAGAAAAAAAAATGAAAAACTAAAAATTTCCATTCCATCTTCTATTGCTTAATATCATTTTCGTAGAAATCAAACTAATTTCATTTTCATGGTTGTGCATTAAGCCTGTTTGGTTGTCTCCTGTTACGCTGACTTCTTCTCAACGGTAATGGAGTACCGGTAGTTTCATCTGGTGGTGCAGTGTGAGTTTCTGATTTAACAACCTGCTTATTATCTTCTTTGGACAAGCACGGTCTAAGGAAATGGTGCTTTCGCCATATCACACCACCAGATGGTAGTTTTATGGTATAATCACGGTGTTCCCCCACAAATATAACCTGTCCGGATTTGTCCCATTTCTTTGTAGATGGGTTTTGAATCATAACAGTAGACCCTGATTTGATCGGATTTAATTGTCTGGTAGAACGATTATAATAGTTTTCTGATTTATAAAACTGTAAAAGCTGTTCGTTTATCATCTACATCGGATGCAAATTTCTGCCATGCAGGAGCAAACGATCGTGGGTGAGCTGGAACTTTGGATCTCAAATTACATCCAAAAACATATTGCGCAGGTGAGCGACCCTCAACACGAGGTGTGTTTCTCAACTCTAATAAACCATTTAAAAATCCTTCAGATTTAATATTTCCATTATGTTTCATGACAAGGTATTTGAGAACTTTCACAGTAGCCTCAGCATGGCCATTAGATTTAGGATAGTAGGGAGATGACGGAACCCATTGAACTCCCCACCTTGAGAGGAAGTCCTGAAACTCTTCAGACCTGAATTGAGGTCCCCCATCTGAGCGCAATACTACTGGAACCCCGGTTTGTACAAAAAAATGTTGTAATGCAGCAGAAACTTGATCTGAGTTAGGATCTTGGGCCCATTTGGCCAGAAAGGGAAATCCTGATAATCGATCTGCATATGCTAGATATTTATTTCCTGCAAAACTAAATAGATCTGCGGATACAACTTCGAAGACTCGTGTTGGTAATGGATCTGCTGCTAAGGGTTCTGTAGGGTTACTGGGTCGGTGTAACAAACATTCTTCACAATCTTCTACAGCCTGTGTTAAATCATTTGACATTCCAGGCCAAAATAATATGTCTCTAGCTCTCCTCTTCATTCTATCGATCCCTTGATGAGATTCGTGACGAAGTTTGATCACGCTTTTGATTGAAGCGTGCGGAATAACTAGACGACAACCTCGTAAAACGAAATTATCTTCGACGGAAAGTTCAGTCCAAAATCTCTTAAAACGTTGGACATAGGGAGTATTTTGTTTATTACATGTAAATCCCTGAATTATCGCAGTAATTTAGTCTTGATAATTAGGATCATCCTTTGCAATAAGTTTGATGTTTTCCAATACTGGATCTTTGGCAGAACAATGTCTGTCCAATGAACTGTCATGTAAACCTTGAGTGATAGTTCCAATGTTTGCTTCCATGACTGAAGCGTGTTGAAGGGCTTCTAGACGATGTTCCTCCTCGTCATCTTCAGGATCTTCAATCGGATATCTCGAAAGAGCATCAGGAATTTTATGTTCCTTTCCTTGTTTCCAAACAACATTAAATTGATACCCATTTAATTTCTCCAGATATGATTGAAGTTTAACATTTTCGATTTGATCTAATGTATAATCATTAAAAATCCTCACAAGTGGTCGATGATCAGTAATTACAGTAAATTCTTGGAGTCCCTTTAGGTAAACTTTACATTTCCGTATCGCCCATAGAATCGCCAATGCTTCTAATTCTACCATTGCGTAACGTGTTTCCACGTCTTTCAAGAACCGTGAACCACACTGTATTAAACGCCACTTATGATTCTGACGTTGTAGTAGAGCAAAACCAAACCCTTTGGTCTTTGAAGCATCGGTGTGTAATGTGGTCTCAGCAGAAATATCGAATTGAGCCAACACTGGTGGCGAGATCAACGCTTCTTTCACAGCTTTAAATGCTGCTGCTTGATCTGCATTCCAGACAAACTGATTCTTCTGCTTGAGATTCTCTCTTAACGGGCCAGCAGCTGCACTTATCTCAGAAGAAAATACACCCAATTGATTGGCCAACCCCATAAAAGATCTCAAATCAGAACGATTAAGTGGTTCGGGAAATTCGGATATTGCCCGAAGCTTGTTGGGATCTGCTGAAATTGAATTTTGTTGAATGACATAACCGACGAACTTTACCTTGTCGACCCCAATGTGACACTTTTTTGGGTTTAAAGTAATCCCATACTTTAAACATCTCTCCAAAACATCACATAAAGTTTCTATATTATCACGAGAAGGTCACACTGTCAATTAATGTATCATCTACTACTTTATGCAGGTTTGAAATTCCCTCAAATGCTTTATCGCCTCGGTAACAATAACTATCACCGGCACTAATAAACCCCATTGGTGCTCTTACGTATCGGTAGCACTTCCAGGGCGTGATAAATGTGGTAAGTTTTTGACTTTCTAAGTCCAATGGTAATTGCCAATAGCCACATTTGGCATCTAAAAGTGTAAAACATTTCGAATTTTTATTAATCCCTGAAACAGCGTCAATAGGAGTTAATGTTGGGAATTGAGTTCTCTTCACTTGTTTATTTAACATTCTAAGATCGACGCATATTCTAATTCCACCATTTGGTTTATCTGTCACCACGAGCGGATGACACCATTCTGATGTTTCGTCACCTACCGAAACAATTATGCCCTTCCTTTCTAAATCATCAAGTTCTTCCTTAACTAATTCACGATAGGCATAAGGAATTGTTCTTGCACCTCTGATGCAGAAAGGTTCAGCATCTGATTTCAATTCTATATGCAACGGATCACCCACTATTGGGCCTTTCATTGTTTTTAATTCACCACCTTTATCAAAGACATCGGTATATATTTCAAATAATTTAGTAATAATTGTTTCCTTCTCTTGATCAGATGGTTGGGAAGGAATGGTGTTTAATAGTTTTCTCCTATCATCTAATGAGAAAATGTAATTTTGGATGTCTTGATTGGTGTTAGGCAATGAATGAGTGGTATCTGTTGCAAAAACAGGGGCTCTTAATGGAATTGGAATAGGGAAATTTGCAGGAATAATACCTAAATTCTTACACACATCTTTTGATAAATAAACTCCTTTAATATCAAAACAGAATATGAACTGTTCTATGGTTGATCTACCATAAGTATTCAATTTAAAGTTACGAACTCCAGCTTGTGCGAGTTCACTACCATTGACTGAAATTGACAGAGAAAAATAAGCACATTAATAATGAATAAGCAAACCAAAACAGTCAAAAGAGAGGAGGGCTGGGGTTAGAATATTTATTACTGTTAGCGCTTTTAGTAAATTATGTTCATTCAATCTCAATTTTGTGTAATTTCGGGGTTATAATATTTGGAGCTGAGAACTCATGCATTTATGACTTATAAACCACTGGTCTGACACAATAAACGGGATTGCGCTACTGTACCGTACCTGTCAACAAGGGCTGCTTACTGTATCGATCGTAGCTTCCCGTCTGCCTTTCTCTCATAAGTTGCTCTATTCTATAACTTATTTGGTTTAATACGGTATTTGATTATCTATTGTATTTGACTGAGATACGATACCTGGAGGGTGGGACAACACAATATAACAAGCAAATAGCTGACTTAAATTAATTCTATAAGGACTCAAGTGCGCTATTTGTGTTTCTCTTTAGAGGAAACGTACAGTGACTTGCCTCTATGTACGATTATATAAATATTTTTATCGCAATTAATTTATGACAACTCTCAATCGTGATACAATTAATAATAAGAGCCTTTCTTATATTAATGGTCTGGTATATCGCCAAATATTAATTATTTAGTAAGTCAGAGATAGAACAACACACTTCTATTACAATTGTCCAGATTACCACTGATACTTAATTGCATAGACCCACCTTGTATTTGGCGCGTGTAAAATTTCCTTGATTACGTAATATCGGCGGTATAATCAACAATGAGAGCAAATTATATTTAACGACAGAGCAAATTATAAGTACAAATTATTATTCAATTCTAACAAGGACGTTCCAAACACATTAATTGTACATAGACTGGCATGTAATAAATACCGCTGGCTACGATCAACCAGGGGTATAATACGTCTGCATGCGAAGTAATCTCCTGCAGAACTCCAAACAAACAGTAAACAAATCAACAGGTATTATAATATTATATACTTTAGGGGGATCAATGGAATTGTTATAAGCCAATAGGAGATCACTTGCTCATTGGACGTTCTGTGTAACAATAAGTTCGAATACAGGCATAATAGCACTAGATGGCGTAAGAACCTTTTCACTGGAGAATAATCTCATAATTTATTGAAATAATAACGTAACTGAGAAAAATACAGTTATTTGAATAAATTGGTAAAATAAGTAATTTTAAAGGCAGGATTTATGCCTGCAGCAACAAATTAGTTATTGTAAATATATGTTAAGTGAAACATTTTTTTGGTGGGGGAGGTGGGGGGGGGGGGGTTGGTATTTGGGGGTGGAAGGGTCGGGGCAACTACATACTATAGCTGGGGTTGGGTAACTGGGGACTGAAATTGGTAACCGGAAATTTAATTGGTAACTAGAGATTGGAAACTGAAATTAGTAACCGAGGATTAAAATTGGTAACCAGCGACTGAAATTGGTAACCATTGACTGAAATTTGTAACCAGTGACTGAAATTGGAAACCGGGGACTGAAATTAGAAATCGGAAACTGAAATTGGTAACTGGGGACTGAAATTGGAAACCTGGGACTGAAATTGGTAACCGGCAACTGAAATTGGTAACCAGTGACTGCAATTTGTAACTGGTGACTGAAATTGGTAACCGGGGACTGAAATTGGAAATCGGAAACTGAAATTGGTAACCGGGAACTGAAATTTAAACTAGAAACTGAATTGGTAACCAGTGACTGAAATTGGTAATCAGTCACTTGAATTGGTAACGAGTGACTGAAATTGGTAACATAACACATCACACAAATTGGATTACTATAAAAGCAACTTATTTAAAATCATCTTCAATCAATTCAGCACCTTAGAAAACCTTATGATATAAAAAAAAATTCATTCGATTTTTTTGAGGTAATAGAGATGGTTCTGAATTAACCAGGTTGGACCCTGAGCTAACGAGGGTGGCCCTCTGAATTAACGAGTGAGGACCCTGAGTTAATAACAGTGTTCCCTGGATTAATAAAAAATAATTAGCACCAAAATTAATAACAAAATAAAACACCAAAAATACAATACAAGCAAATACAGAATACTCAAATTAACAAAAAAAAGTCAAAAAAAAGTATTATTTAATAAAAAATTTAATATTGAACTTTTAAAGCTGTACTTAATTACAAAGAAAACCCCATGAAGATGTATTCCAATTACAATTGTTCAATCCCAGTGACTTTTGGAACACATCAGACATATCAGAGAGCATTATAAGTGTTGTTTCCTTGCACGAAAATTATTCTTCTTGATAAATTATGTGTACAATTTTTTTCTAACATATTTAAACAATCAAAAGTGTGGAATCGGTAGTCAATAGTCATACAACAATTTTGGGAACATTTATTTTTTTGGGTGGGGGGGGGGGGGGGGGCACTGTGGGGCTGAACCAAATAAAAATGCCCAAACTATCTGATTTCCGTTTTGGTATACTTCAACACCCTGGTTTCGACCCTGATATTTTTAAAATCTTTTGCTGGTGTCTTTTTCTTAAAATTACTAAATAAATTAGTAATACTATTTATAATAATGCTATATATATTATAAATAATGCTCAGACCAAATTATAGCATTATTACCGAGAATTTCAATCAACCTGATTTTGAATCTGTCAATTGTATAATATTTCGTCGGTGTCTTTTAGAGTAATTAAATAAATTAAATATTAAATAATATTAATATTATATTAGCAAACTGGCTATTATATTCAATTGTAGTGAAGTCAACTTACCGTACTGCTATTGCATTGATATTAGTATCATTCAAACAGCAATGGTCGATTTAGTGGGGGTAGACACCATCGAGATATCGGTCAAAATGTGAGCGCGATTCACATAAATAAACAAATAACTTCAGCAATTCAATATCAATATATCACAATATCACAAAAAATATCAATTTTTTTATACTACTATTGTTTTGATGGAGTCTACAATTCCCTGCAAACATTTTGACGTTAATTTAACGTTAATTTACGTTAATATTCTACCATTCCAACTTTATTTTTAAACGTGTCCTTACGTTAAATTAACGTATTATTGGCCGGGGTTACTACGTTAAATAAATACGTTAAAAAAATACGTCAATAATACGTTAAAAAAATACGTCACTAATACGTTAAAAAAATACGTCAATAATACGTTAAAAAAATACGTCAATAATACGTTAAAAAAATACGTCACTAATACGTTAAAAAAATACGTCAATAATACGTTAAAAAAATACGTCAATAATACGTTAAAAAAATACGTCACTAATACGTTAAAAAAATACGTCAATAATACGTTAAAAAAATACGTCAATAATACGTTAAAAAAATACGTCACTAATACGTTAAAAAAATACGTCACTAATACGTTATTTTTATTCAAAAGCATAAAAATGTTCAAGTTTGAGATTTACTTCATGGACCACAGCGGCAGTTAGTTGGTGTACCTGCCTGCAAACACAAGGGAGTGGGGGGGGGGGGGGGGGCTAACCCTAACCTACACAGCCTACGCCTACGCTCCTACACCTACTCTATACCTTAGGAGTGGAACTTTCAATGCATTTAGGCAAAATAAATATCGGATTATTTCTGAGAAGAATTATGATGACTTTGATCAATTGCTAAGAAATTTGTTTAGATTCATATAAAATACTATCACATAACTATTTGGCCTCTACGTTAGATAAATCATTTGATTAAATTATTTAAATGTATTAGTTTAGCAAACAATTTAATTGATAATTTAAAATTAAATTATTTATTATTAAATTAATTTATTATTATTATTATTATTATATTTAATATTATTATTAAATTAAATTAATTATTAAATTAATAAACATTTAGAGTCTGACGTCATTTAACGTTAGACTAGCGATTTTTGCAGACACTGGGTGTAGAATGAAACCAATTTATTGTTTGTATATCTACTGTAGGGCCTATCAAACTCACCAATCATTTCAAGATGGTAACGAACGGTGTTTATTTTATTTAGCCACTTACACTGAATAAACGTAGTGACGTTTTTATATAAATAAATGGCATTTGAAATAATTTGCCCGGAATAAAAAATACTTCAAAGCTAAATTTACGGTATATCGGTAATATCAATAGGTATAAAGTTTTGTAGGGTGTATGTAACGATATTAATAATTAACTGTATAGTAACACAATAAGAATATTTGACTGTCTTCAATTATCGAAAAACATAAAGCAACTTGTGTCATATACTACTGTATAATAGCCATCACCATTCGCTTTATTTATCAATGCTGAACCGTTGGAAGGGCATCACCATCTTCCACTCCAATGTTCCTCAAATCCAAAATTCCTTCACTCCAATGTTCGTGTCCGGGACGAGCGAAAACAGGCACATGTTGCGCGGAACACAGCAAACGATAGTAGTGCTCGCACCCATCCCGTAACTCGGGAATAAAGCTTACCCCAATTCTCAGCGAGGATCTCGGCAAGTCGAGCCTGGGTCCTCGCGTATTCTGGCGCGAGTACCCCATCCACGCTGACCACACCAGAGGGGTGAAGTCTTCCTGACGAAGGGAGCAGGCCTCCGAATACTTGGCCTTATGTGTCTCAGCATCACGCAGCACCGGAACTACTGTACGAGGCTCGTATGAGGGGGCATCGGAGTCAATGACTCGGGCATCAAATAATGCCCTCCTCTGAGGCTGCCAATAGCCACGGACACTGAGATCAGCACGAAGACCTGGCGCACCCTCATCATCTCTCCTCATCCGTCTCTCGAATTACAGGCTCGCGTGAGATGCATGAACCTGAGAATGTGAGACTGAACAGGTCTCCCTGAGAATCTGTAAGGGTGTATGTATATTGATTAAATAAACCTCAATAAACAAAACGATAACAAATTAATACCAAAATTGAATGAAATATTCAATATTGCATCGTTATAAATTCAATAATATTGCACATCCCAATTATATATTGAAGAACATGTAAACTAATTAATATTGTAGTTACAGTAGTTATATTATGGGAGTACAAAATAAAGACCTAAGACCCAACACATTAAGACCAATGACCCTTCAAAAGTAAGACCCCCCTTTCCCCACCCTGGTACAAAAGTAAAACCCCCTGGTACAAATGTAAGACCCCCCAGGTACAAACGTAAGACCCCCCCACCCCACCCCCCCCCCCCCCCCCCCAAGGTACAAAAATAAGACCCCCTGGTACAAATGTAAGACCCCCAGGTACAAACGTAAGACCCACCCCAGGTAAACAAATAAGACTTCCCAGGTACAAAAGTAAGACTTCCCAGGTACAAAAGTAAGACACCCACCAGGTACAAAAGAAAGACCCCCTGGTACAAATGTAAGACCCCCAGGTACAAACATAAGACCCAGCCCAGGTACAAAACAGAGACTTCCCAGGTACAAAAGTAAGACATCCCAGGTACAAAAGTAAGACTCCCCTCAGGTACAAAAGTAAGACACCCCAGGTAGAAAAGTAGTGTAAGACCCCCCAGATACAAAAGTAAGACCCCCCTGGTACAAAAGTAAGACCCACCTGGTACAAAAGTAAGACTCCCGGGTACAAAAGTAAGACCCCCAGGAACAAAAGTAAGACCCCCCCCCCCAGGTACAAAAGGAAGACCCCCACTAGGGTGGAGTGAAAAAAACTTTTTTTCGAATTTCTAACTCTACCATCGTGGAAAAGTTGTGAAACCATGTAAAAATAACTTTGTCCAAGTTTCATTGAATTTGGTTAATGTCTTCACGGTTCTCAAGGGCACCAAAATTTGAAATAATGGGGTCCGTAAACACAAAATTTCAATTTTTCAGTTTCCTTTTAAACATAATTGTTTTGACTTCTACCACAAATTTATATGTCATATGGATCAAGCAGACATAAATACCATCAACAATTTTTAAATTTGTATGACTTGAAACGCTTCTCAATTGGATTCAAAATGTTACAAAATTGCGTATTTTCGATACATTTTATTAATTATATTATCATTATATTAGACAGTATCACATTCACTCACATTGGCCTAATTAATTCAAACAATAGTCACCAGTATAATGAAATGTACAAATCAGCTACACAGTTATTCAATACACAAGCCTAGGATTAGATTCTACCTTACTTACAACAGTATTACATAGTTTAATATTTCGCACTATAGGATTGATCAGCAAGTAATGTACCTAGAAATTTTATATCGCAAATTTGTCTAGTCTTAGTAATCACATAATCTTTTTTGGTCTCAAACTTCGGAATTAGTTCACGGGATTCCAGAGTTGCTCGAATGTATCCATCCCTTCTAATATATCCTGTTACTTTAGTAGATGCCTCTGAGACGAGTTTCACTGCTCGCTCAACACTTTGTGAGTGGCAGGGATACAAAGGAAAATCAATAATATCACCAGAATTTATCAGCTCCTTCAGAGTATCCTGAGTGTAGTTCAGAAGAAGTGGAGGAACTGTCTTTTCGACTGAGGCCCAATTAACCAGATCATAGTACTCCATGGCATTAAAATTTAAGGCAGGTGGAAAGAACTGTCTGATAATCAGATTTGATTGATCCATTTTGTCATATTCCACCTTTGCACTGAGAATGCGACGATAGCCAAGCTGACGAACATGCTTTCTTTCATCCTTAATCATAGATAGCAATATGTTCTCTGGATGCCCAAAATATCCATTTCTTTGAATAACTCCCTGGACCAGTTCATTCAGATCCTGAGGTAGATGATACCTGCAGTATTCTATCATTGAAGCTAAGTGATAGGGTCCAAAATAATACTCCCATTTAGTTTTTATTTCAAACCATAGAGGGACATAAACACGGACAATAAAAGTTGTCATAGTGATTAGCTCAGAAGTTGGTTCTGCTGTAGAAATATAAAGGCGCAGTACACGGCTTGCAAGCGTGAGCCACCTGGAATGGCTAATAGGACCTGGTGTCATCATGGCTAATTCTTCTGGACAGTTTCCAGATTTAACAGAATTAGTTAGTTTGTATATATATCTTTGATCCGTGCTGAGATCCTTATAATATTCATCTAGAATAATGGGTAAATCGGGACCATCAATTATGGGCTGAAACATTGCAACTTGTTGTTTATGACAGTCATGGAGCTGTTTTCCAATTGGGCCACTGAATGACTTGGGCCCCGATGTGGTGCCATCCAGATAGCAGAATACATGTCTTAAAGGCAATTCATTCGCATGCAACAAGCATACAAACCAACACACTGCATGATTTATAGCAGATACCTCCAAAAGGCGAATAACACCGCCACGTAAGCCAGTATTCACGCTTGTACCATCGCATCCAATGGATTCAATGCAACTCATATCAAGTTTATTTCTATCAAAGTATTCGGAAATAGAATTTGCAATATCAATGGCTTTCTCAGAAGATGGTGATGTATGTCCAAAATACTTAAGAGTTTGGCTGTTCAACTAGAGATATATGGGATTCATTTTCAGTAATTGGATACAATTTTGATCCTGTTTGGATTTGAGTTCTAGTAGCATCCTTCTTGCCATCAAAATATAGACCTTTAACATTTTCTAGACATCCCTGTAGCTCAACTCTATGCTTCTCTCTCTGCCTGCGAAGTAAGCTACGATCCACAATATGTTCTGGATTTCTGTTTGTGACTTGCCCGTAATCTTCTAGGACAGCAGTTGCAATTGCAGCTCCTCCACGATCAGATACATTATATCTGTCACATTCTCTAGCTAAAGCAGATAAACTTGGTCGCAATTTCTTCGCTGGTACATTATGTTGGAATTCACTATCAGAATTGTAATTGCTTATGCTGGAATCAGAATCTGAAGTATCACTTCTTGGATTAGGAACTGATGAAGTTTCTGTGGCTATATTTATGGGATTACCATGCCACTTTCTTTCAAACCGTTTAGTTAGTTGCCTTGAAACTGCAACATCTAATCCACCAATAACCATGGATCTATCAGTTCGCTGGTCAGTGAGAAACTCTCTCTCGATTACGGGCACTTTTTGAAGTTTGATGCAGTTACATTCCTCTAGGTTGGGGCAACGGCATGCGGCAATATCAAACAACTTTTCGGAATTCCTTCTAAATTCGTTGAGTTTATCTTTTATTGTTTCTGTACTGAAACGGGCTTTAACATTTCTGACTGTTGACTGATACTGATCGTGGTATCTCTGTATCTTCTGCGCTACCTTATAGATGTTAATTGTTGGGATTGATGCACGATCCCAAATAGAAACAACCTGATCAGCCACCCTTTTTGCCATATCAACTGTTCTTGGCTGTATTGCTGATCCACCTTTAATTTCTCTTCTCCTAAAAAGATAACACACAATAACATCCTTGTATGTTGGGAGTACATTATTGTTCAATTCCTTGAGACGCCCAAAAACATCACTCTCGCCTATACTTCTAGTGATATGGAAATCAACTTGGCTCATGGAAGGACCTGGGTTGTCAGACAT
>JAUCBJ010005443.1:0-20980 GCA_032718475.1 Nemertoderma westbladi
CAGTGAAGCTGAATGACTGGAGGCCTAGAATGCCAACCAGGTATCTGCAGTAGTGCCATACCAGAACAGTAGTATTACAGTACAGCAGTAGGCTATTAAACGGTGCTGCAGTACTGCAGTTAGTTAACAGTACATCAGTATGGCTGTATGGTAAATTAGAGTAATTAATTAGTGTTATTGCTTTTGAGTAGGCCTAGTCTATTGCTTGCTATTTCAAGACACTTTGTTCGCCAAGTACGGTAGGCCTACAGTCGTACTCCTACGTGGTGTCAGAGGACGATTTACCGGTACCTTTGCGAGAATTGGTACCCGACCCGCAGCTACTGTGACCGTACCGGCAGACGGTACCAGACAATACCAGGTACAGTTACCAGCGGGGCCGGCCCCGGCAGTGCGGCAGACCTGGGAAGATAATCGTGTGTTGGTGTTCAGTGTAGCCGCCAAAACATTCGCCAGTATGGTGTTCGTTCAGTAATACAATAGGCCTCTATAGCCAACTAGATGGTGACTGCTGCCGGCCACCAACAGCTGAACAGGCCTAGGCCGAGAACCGAGGTCAGAGGTAATCCTTTATCTTAACGAAGACCGGTATGGATAACTTTTACTGGGTGGGTGGTGGTATGTATGACTAGGACAGTTGTATTCATTTTTAAATAGGCATATGAGTTTATTTTAAATATGAGTTTATTATTATGTTAAAAATTGTATTCCACCGGTACCGGTATTATTTTATATTTTATATATTATTTATTTAGAAGGCCATGTTTGACTGTTTGATGTTCTAGTCTCATGCAATTAATTTTTTGTTTATTTTATTGTCAATTATTGTGCTGTGCTATATATAACAATTTATCATTTATATAATCTTTAAGAAATATAAGACCGGACCCTCTCCCGGAATTTAATTGAATTGACTGTCACATCACATAGGCTAATTAATAATGAAATTTAGAATGCAGCCTGCTTTTACTAGTGTAAGAGTCTTACAGTGGACAGATACGATGAACTGGACGTATGTTATGTCTTAAATATTATTAATATTGTTGATAATTATGCTTTCGGCACTTCGAACCCATCCAGGTTGCTCAGAAATTGATTCCACTGGGACTATTGAATTTCTTGACATAATTATTAGAGCATGGACGATAATAAATGTCAAAAGACCCCACGATAATGTGCGATTGCGAGATGACCGCCGTGAAGTAGTGCGCAATGCCAATGATATTCGGCTCACTGAACTAATTGAATTTGCCGATCGTGTGGATGCAATGCAATGTCGGAATGGTATCAAACGCTACAAATCGTTAACAATGGATACAGGCAAGGCTATATCTCACACGATGAGAGGGATTGTAGCATTGGTGAAACACTTACTATCCACCACCCATGAATACGTGCTGATGGGTGAGTTTGGCACTGATCCCCTCGAATATGCCTTCAATAAGTTGAGGCAGGGTTGTGGAGGTGCATATTTTATTTCCGTTGTTCAAGCCCTTGAGAAACTTTGTATTCAACATACGAAGTTAGTTCTCCAATATGATATAGATTTCAGCTCATCTTTGGATCACAGCTGTGCTGGTTGCCAGAGACCATTGACAGAAAATGAGAATTATGTGTTGGATAACCTTAATGTACTTGAGCAGGGTATCAATGAAGGCACCAAAATGTCACTGGTATATATTAGTGGGTATATTGTTCATAAAGAACAAGAACGATTACGAAGGGTTAATGGTGTTGAGGCTGACAACGACAACACAAGAGATGGAAGAGTTAGAAACTTTCGAATATTATAATAATTATGGGTCATATATTGATAGTTTATCACGGGGAGGGCTGACAATTCCATCCGATAATGTTGTACAGTGGGTTTTCTATTCTTTCATTTTATTCACTCGTCTAGATAATAATAATATATTTTGCCGGAAATCTCTTATCTGTTACTTTAAAGAAATAGGGCAAATTTACCAACTCAAAACTGGGTATCATTATTCCAAAACTCTAGCTAACATATTTATGAATAATTTATCGAAAATCATAACCCCGAGATCATCAAAGGAACCTGCATTAAAAAAAATTAAATTATCTAATAATAGTTAAATTTACTTTCTATTATATATGTATAAATATATATTAATAATTATATTGGTATGGGAATTGAATCTACCTCATGAATTGTTTTCAATGTTTTATATTGTTTTTAATTAAAAAAAGAATTACCGTGAAGAAGTTTCTAGAAATTATGTTATAAATGATAATGAAAATTCTAATTGTGGTATATAACCGAAAAGCGCAACAATATAACCTTCATCACCAGGTCCTACATGCATAAAATGCATTATATTATGAACCAACCGCAAAAACCGCACAGTAGCAACTATTAATTACAGCAAACAAGTAGGCCTCCAGTTTTCTTCTAGCCCTGCATGGTTGCCAGGCCTGTTGTTTAGAAGGCCATGCTGGAAAGTGAAAACGATCAGCCGGTATTCTGATACCGGTATTCAGGTATTACTAGCTCAGTACGTAGTTACTGCAGTGTAGTTAATCAGTGATTGAACCAACTTACTGACTTATGTTATAAAATGTCCTATCAGTTTCATGACCACAATACCATACTAGTCGATATTAGGGATGGTGTCGCTCTCTCAGCCTTGAGCAATTTGAATAAAACGTGTTTCCATGTCAACAGCGACTGAGACCCTAGCTACCGCTGTTATAAACACCCAATATCTAGAGCATTTACACCAAATTGGTCTCTATCAATGATAGCCATTCCAATTAACCCAGTCCCGAAGCACAGTTACCATAGCAACCAGTGGCTAATGTTCGCCCGGGGAAATGTCTAAATAAGTGAATTGTTGTGGGGTGAGTGACGCGGTGTATTAAATATACAATGTAAATAAGATAATATGATAATGCTCTCTATAGCGAAAAATATCAACCGGCCCTATTGCCCGGCCTGGTAGCTCAGTACACTCACCCGGCTGATGATAACCAGAAGTTTGAAACCTGAGGTACCGGGTTCGAGCCCCAATAGGGCCGGTTGATATTTTTCGCTATGGAGAGCATTATCATATTGTCTTATTTACATTGTATATTCAATGTCTAAATAATCCCCCCCCCGCCCCCGATATACCGTACAAAGTTTAAAAATACTGTAGGTTAATTAATTAATTAAATAATTAAAGTAGTAAAAGATTTTAGCCCCAAAGATATACAATAAATTATATAAGAAATATTATTAACAACACAGTGGCAATGCTAAATACTACTGAGTAGATTATACGCCCACCCATAACGGAAGCCATGGAAAAATACTGTAATACAGTACTCCAGTATAATACTGTATATTGTGCATTGTAGTATCATTATTAGTGGGAAACCCTATTGTATTTGTATACGCTCACTGGAATACGCCAGCCCACAGTGGGTCAAGAGTGGCCAAAATAGGCAAAAACCGATGTGCTCAAAAACTTATTTCAATGTCACCATTCGATTCGCCATATCTGATAACCTCAGAAAATATCTTCATTTCAAAATTATCATGTCTGGGAAGAAAATCTATCTCGACAAACCCAAAATTTCAAATTTATATGAAAAAAATGAAATTTTCGTGTCAAATTATAGGAAAATTGATTTCACTGGATTTTGGATTTCACTGTTGGTACTTTCCAAAAATAGCACTTATAAACGAGATGGACAATTGACACCAGTTTTAATCGAATCAGCACCCTCGAAAACCTGTAAATACCGAAAATTATCAATTTCTGTCTAACAGTATAGATTTTGACATTTTGTGCCATGCAGCCATGTGCCACAAACATGTGTCACATGCTAAACTGGCACATCTGTGTGATAGCGGAATTTTAAACTATTTTCAATCGTATTAGCATCCTTGATAACCCATAAGAACTGAAAATTGTCAATTTCTGTCTAGCAGAAGAAATGTTGATATTTTATGCCATGTGCCGCAAACATGTGCCACATGCAAAAGTGGCACAATTATGGAACAGCGGGATTTGAAACTATTTGCAATCGTATCAGCACCCTTGAAATCCTGTAAATAATGAAAATTGTAAATTTCTATCTAGCAATACTGTAGATATACAGTATGTATTTGTATCTTGTGCCAAGCGCCGCAAAAATGTGCCACATGCTAAAGTGGCACGTCTGAGTGAGAGTAGAATTTGAAACTATTTCCAATCAAATCAGCACCCTCTAAAACCTCTAAATATTTAAAATTATCAATTTCTGACTATCTGTAGTAAATTTGACATTTTGTGCCATATGCCGAAAACATGTGCCACATGCTAAAGTGGCACGTCTGAGTGACAGATAAATTTGAAACTATTTGAAATAGAATCAGCACCCTGGAAAACCTCTAAATACTGAAAATTATCAATTTCTGACTATCACTAGTAAGTTTCATATTTTGTGCCATATGCTTCAAACATGTGCCACGTGCCTAAGTTGACTAATCTGTGCCACCACGAAATTTGAAACTATTTGCAATCGCATCAGTACTCTGGGAAACTCATGAGAACCAAAAGCTGCGGCATTCAGGCATTGTTTATCATATTTCCCAAATATGCTAATTTTGGCACCTGGCAAGAAATGGTACAACACCAAACATTGATAACTCGAAACCCTTCCCAAACGATTCAGAACACTTGAAAACAAGTATTGGAGAAATTTTTTTTTTAAAACATGAAAACTTTCAGAATTAATGCATTTTGGCCACAAAACATGGTTTCTGACCCACTGTGCAGCCACCGAGTCAGACAACCAATATAATCAATCAACCCAAGTTAACTTTATTATGTTTCTACTTGTTTCTGCCACTGCGAGCTGACTGATTCACCCCGTGTTAAATAAATATTTATTCTGGAATGAATATTTATGACTTGGGTTAGATATAATTAACCGTTGATAAATAAAATCATTGGCGTTGTTCCAAGCCCTGGGTGATTTACTGGCCACCCCGAAGGGCGACTAATTAGGACTGTTTGTTTAGTGTTTATATTGACAGATAGTGGAATAAAACTAGTAAAAGGAGGCAATAAGTCGGTGACGATATTGAGTTGAAGCGAGTATCCCATAACTACCATTGGTAATAAGAATTTTCGTGCGCTTCACAAAAGAGGGTTTCAGTACATAAATGACTTTATACTGTATATCTTAAACATACAGTACTGTATAGTACAGTGTTAAAAGGTTCCATCTCATTTTTCGTCCACTGTGGACTGCACCCGATGCGACTCGCCGCCACCCCCCACCCCCCCCCCCCCCCCCACGCGACGCCACTGATAGCAACTGTTGTTAGGGGCAGTAATCACCATACAGTAACTAACACTAATTTAGGCCCATGTGAAGAATACCAGACTTTCTGCCGTTATATTTCACTTTGCAGTTACCCCCATGTGAAGAATACCATAAGTTTTCACATAAAATTCCAATAAAAAGTCGACCGAAAAGTGAAATCCTGGTATTCTTCGTCACATGGGCGCTAATTTAAGCATTATAGGACTACTGTGACTCTACCCCCAGTATATCAAGGGTATTCAAATTGTTTTCAGTCACTGTTATTATGACAACCGTTGCTATAAGTCCAATAGGATATCCATATGCCCCCTATCAACCAGCGATCTAAGCATTATATAACTACAGCATGATATGAATATATTCCACTGTACCGTCACTGGTCTTTTTGACTGACTATTACACAGACCACTCATTAAAAGATATAGATATCGCACCCAAGTACATACAGTAGATATAATACAATACATTATGTGGGTGAAGACCTTCGGCTAGTAAGGGGAAAGCATTTGCAGCATTTAGTCTGCCAGGATTTGGAAGTCCCATAGAATAAAACGGAACCTAAGGACGATAATTTATGGCAGCAGTATTACCAGTAGTCTTAAATGGGTGTCCATGCTGGGCTCTAACTGCTGAGGACACCAAATCTCTGGATGGTACATTCACAAGAATGCTGCGCCGGATTCATTGTGTCAAGTACGGTTTCCAACCAGACTCTACTGTATACAACATTGGAGGTGTTTCATTTGTCTCCCATTGCTTGTCACTTGAAAGGAACCGCCTCCGCTTTGAATGTCTTTGCCTTCGCCGTGAGGATACAGCCAGTCCAAATTTTTGTGCTTTGGCAGCCTCATTGAGTGAATAAGTATGGTGGATAACCCACGACCTTCTTAAGACGCCTCCAGACTTCTTAAGACTTGAAGATACAGATGATATAATATCACATATTATAGTACTTAATAAAAATAAACACAATTAGACACAATATAATAATATATTAAGCTTGCGGTGCACACCGCTGGGGAAGCTAAGGACCAATATAATGATGCGATGATCCAACGAGAGCTCACTGCTGTTAAAGCCGCTCGGGGGCGTGCGAGCAGTAGTCTTAAGAACGGGGTACCAGCGGTTGTCCCCCCCCACCCCAAAGGTCAATGACCCGGTGGATCCTGCAATTGCTGACGATTCCAGGCCCATTATCTGTAAGTTTGAGTACAGATCTCGGGCAACCGATCTGTTTGTGCGAAGGTTGCTTGGTCTTATACAGTACCAACGTCGTGCACACGGCCAGTTCAGTTTGTTTTCACAATATCCAAACTGCGCCAGTCGCTCCCGTATCTGAAACACCCTGCCCCAAATATTCTTACAAACACCTCGGTAGCTATAGTAACACGATTTATGGGAAATGCTCAATGTTGTAGAGGCGACACCCTCCTAAATATTGTTTAGTAGGGTCTAATGAGTAGGCCTACTAAACCGATGAAACATTTTATGAGTATAAATAAATCACGGATCACCAAAATCTATGCATTTTGCTGTCGGACTATCAGTCAAATAGGGAGGAATGTTTTCCGAAATTTCAATCAATTTGTAAAAGTTCGTAAACCAACTACTACTACTAGGATCGGCATGCTGCATTGCAGCTGCATTTTTAAGAATGCTGTGCCGGCTTGTCAACAAAATTGCACCGCCACAACTCCCTATCACCCATGACATTTGCTAGATCATCCGCATCTTTAAGGCCAGTGTCCTTTAAGATGCGTCTCAAGAAAGTCATGGGCTGTCCACCATGCTTATTCACTCCATGAGGCTGCCAAAGTACAAGATTATGCACTGGCTGGTCCTCACGGCGAAAGCAATGTCCTGCAAAGCGGAGGCGATTTTGTTCTAGTGTCAAGCTTGGGGGAACCAATGAGACACCTCCAATGTTATATAGTGTCTGGTTGGAGATGTGTGCATTGTACTTGACACAATGAACCCGGCGTAGCATTCTTGTGAATGTGCCATCCCGAGATTTGGTGTCCTCAGCAGTTAGAGCCCAGCATGGACTCCCGTAGAGGAGTACTGGAACTACTGCTGCTCTAAATAATCGGACCTTAAGTTTCCGATTAATTCTCGGTGACTTCCAAATCCTGGAAAGCCTATTCAAGGCTGCCCATGCCTTTCCCTTACGTATTCGAAGGTCCTCACCTGACTTCCGGATCCATGATCCCAGGTAACAGAAGTCGTCCACATGCTCAAGCATACCATCCTTTGAGCTTATGCTCATCCGATCAGAGACTTGCTGAGGACTTTCAAAGTTAACTGTCAGAATTTTGGTCTTTCTGGAGTTAATAAAAAGACCAACACTAGAAGCAGCATGTTCTAATGAGCTGAGGAGCCGTTGGGCTCCCTCTAATGATTCTGAGAGTACTCCTAAGTCATCAGCAAAGTCTAGATCAGTTAGGTACTTGGCAGGATTTCCTCGACTTCAGGAGCCAGTAGGTGGAGTTATCATCACCCCATCGTACCCCACCGTACTGAATACTATTTAACATTTTAGCTAAAGACGAAAACGTCCCTTAAAGTCCTTTGTATGACCTAACGTTCCAACTATTAAAATAAAGGCAGAGTTGTTATATCATTAGTTACTCGACAAACATAATCTCTCTATGCATTCCGATAATTTATGTAGAAAATCTTTGGCATACTCCATATTCAGTAGGCCTACATACAATGCCTAAACATTGGCTGTTATTGTTATTGGTTGGCGCAGAAACTTGTCTCAATAATTTTCTATAGACTATTATTATTCAGCATTAAATTACAGTTCCTAGATAAAATATACAAAAAACCACCTACAGTAGACTACGGCTAAACTAAATTACATTTAGTTCAACACGAAAACGATCCCTAAAACAACTACAGTATACTGTAGAAGTGCCGGTGCAGTCTGACAGTCTCCATACAGAATCTCTACTTACAAAAGTAAAAAAAGCAAACAGTCGGCCGAAGCCGGAGGCGACCCGAGGGCTCCTCTTTCGATAGCTGCTACCCGAGGGTAGGGTTGGGCGCTACTCCTATCCCAAGATTTGCTCGTACTCATTTCATCGACCCCAGTGGATGAAAGGCTGAGTGGACCCTGGCGGGGCTGAACCTACAACCAATAGATTGCAGGCCCGGCGCTCAACCAACTGAGCTACACCGCATACCCCGCATCTCTACTTACAAACGCTGTCATTTCAACTTCTTCACCAATCTCCCAAAAGTAAGTAAACAATGATAATTAATTATTAATTGAGATTCTTAATGAATATCTGTCTGTATGTATATTAACTGTTAGAATGTAAACAATACACCAGTTCCGTAGCACCAAGCCAAGACCAGACTCGTGAATGTCCTTTATATTCGACCACCTTTCTGACGAGCCTAGAAAAATCCTAAATAAAATGTGGTTAATTATAACCACCCCGATAGTTCGGCTGGATCTTTTAACCCACTGCCACCCTCTCAACCACCCTCAATTTTATTCTATAAATTTTAATTATTAAATAAAATAAAAATTTAATTATTGAATTAAAATTGAAATAAGGCTAATTTCATCTCACTCCTCCTCCGTGGGTGAGCCAGAATTTTTATTTTCGATTTCAATCTTTAGATACAAACGTTAAAAGAAAACGCAAAAGGCGTTTTCGGTTATATTTCACCAGTTACACCTCGGTTATTCTTCAACCTTACTGATTAGTTGGTACAGTACTAATGGAAAGCGAGCTAAACAGCGATTCAAATATTTTAAAAAGAAAAATGTAATTTGGTTAGGAAATAACTGAGACATGTGTGTTCAAAGATTGTAGGCCTTATGTTTTTTATTCCGATGGACGCAATTAAATTCCATTAAAATAAAATCCCCCCATATTCTGGCACACTATAATTAATTATGTATAATGTTGACGAATATGACTGTTGACTGCAGTGAGATATGAGGTGCCTATGTTGCTGGGTCCGCCAGTTGGGGTCGGTATGTTGCTGGGTCCGTCGGCACTGTTTGTGGCTGACCATGAGATCTGGGGGGCGCCACGTTGCTGCGTCCGCTGGCACTGTGTGTGACTGACCGTGAGATCTGCGGGGCGCTATGTTGCTGCTTCAGACGGTACTGTGTGTGACTGGCCGCGAGATCTGGGGATGCTACGTTGCTGCATCCAAAAGCACAGTGTGTGGCTGACCGTGAGATCTGGGGGTGATATGTTGCTGGGTCTGCCGGCACTGTGTGTGACTCACCGCGAGATCTATGGGGTTGCTACGTTGCTGCATCCAAAAGCACAGTGTGTGGCTGACCGTGAGATCTGCGGGTGATATGTTGCTGGGTCTGCCGGCACTGTGTGTGACTCACCGCGAGATCTGGGGATGCTACGTTGCTGCATCCAAAAGCACAGTGTGTGGCTGACCGTGAGATCTGGGGGTGATATGTTGCTGGGTCTGCCGGCACTGTGTGTGACTCACCGCGAGATCTGGGGATGCTACGTTGCTGCATCCAAAAGCACAGTGTGTGGCTGACCGTGAGATCTGGGGGTGATATGTTGCTGGGTCTGCCGGCACTGTGTGTGACTCACCGCGAGATCTGGGGATGCTACGTTGCTGCATCCAAAAGCACAGTGTGTGGCTGACCGTGAGATCTGGGGGTGATATGTTGCTGGGTCTGCCGGCACTGTGTGTGACTCACCGCGAGATCTGGGGATGCTACGTTGCTGCGTCCGCCAGCACTGTGTGTGACTGACCGCGAGATCTGGGGATGCTACGTTGCTGCGTCCGCCAGCACTGTGTGTGGCTGCCCGTGAGATCTGGGGGGCGCCATGTTGCTGGGTCCACTGGCACTGTGTGTGAATGACCGTGAGATCTGGGGAGCACTATGTTGCTGGGTCCACCGGCACTGTGTGTGACTGACCGTGAGATCTGGGGAGCACTATGTTGTTGGGTCCGTTGGCACTATGTGTGAATGGCAGACCGTGAGATCTGTGCTGTGATGTTGCTGTGTCCGCCGGTAGGGGGTGCTATGTTGATGTGTCCGCCGGTAGGGGGCGCTATATTGCTGTGTCCGCCAGTAGGGGGCGCTATGTTGCTGCGTCCGCCGTCACTGTGTGTGAATGGCAGACCGCGAAATATGGGGGCGCTATGTTGCTGTGTCCGCCAGTAGGGGCCGCTTTGTTTTTGGGTCCGCCAGCACTGCGTGTGGCTGACCGCGAGATTTGGGGGGCACTATGTTGCTGGGTCCGCCGGTAGGGGGCGCTATGTTGCTGTGTCTTTCGGTAGGGGGCGCTATGTTGCTTGGTCCGCTGGCACTGAACCTTAGTGCAAGCTGATCATTATTATTTGGTAATAATCTGTACTAAATAGAATCAATCAAAATACTGTAACATTGGATTGGGTCTGAACAGGAGGTAAGCTGTAATTGGAGGTTGGTACTCAATCCAATTGGTCCCAAGCAAACTTTCCAAAACACCACTTCGTAACGAGATTGAGTACACATGGTTTTAAATACTGTAAATAAAATACTGTAACATTGGATTGGGTCTGAACAGGAGGTAAGCTATAATTGGAGGTGGGTACTCAATCCAATTGGTCCCAAGCAAACTTCCCAAAACGCCACCTCGTAACGAGATTGAGTACACATGGTTTTAAATACTGTAAATAAAATACTGTAACATTGGATTGGGTCTGAACAGGAGGTAAGCTATAATTGGAGGTGGGTACTCAATCCAATTGGTCCCAAGCAAACTTCCCAAAACGCCACCTCGTAACGAGTTTGAGTACACATTGTTTTCACTTCAAGCTGTGCTCCGTAACGGGATGTCTGGAGATAGACAAACAATGTCTGTGCAAATTGTGCGGCAGTACTCTCACTTTGCTACACGCTCTAGCCTGTTCTAGAATAAAACCTCATGGTCTGAGTTTTCTCGACAACTTCGTCTGTGTGATCCATCACAATTTTAAACTCCCTGCAATTTTTAAACTAGTCCCAAACAAATTTATCTTATTTTATTACTAATAAATACATTTTACATACATTAATTGAATTTATTTATTTTACATTTTTTTAGTACATTATTTTATGCCGAAAGGCGCAATTGAATTAATAAATATAATATACTCAGAATTGGAGGTGGGTGGACATCGGATGGCAGAGGTTTCCGTGGTGTACAATACAGTAGGTACCTCGAAATCCACTGCCTATGCTACAGTACCTTGGGTATTTCACCGATAGAACCTTTCTCTGTATCTTTTGGTGAGATAGCTAAGCTATTAAGATTCCCAAGGGAGTAATAATATTGAAGTTATTTATTTAGTTAGGCCTACCCCACTTTCCTCTGTAGAGGAATGAATTATGATTGCGTCACAAGTCCTCTTCTATTTCCACAATACTTTGGAACCCCCTTACTAAAAATGAATTATAAGGATCACTGATATTGTGTGGGAGACATTTGACGATCCTACATCTACACCTGTTAGAGAATATGATTTATAACTATATACGTAATTGTTCATAAAAATAAAACTTTATAGCGTTACGGCAGGAGTGATTTTGATTCCCGTGCGTCAGCGAGGGAAATAATAGAACGAGGGTCGTAAAATATTTAATGTGCTATTTATGAACAATGGCGAATCGAATTTTATTTATTTGTGGGGAATTATCTGTAGTTACGCACTCAAACCTTCTAGAACAACCCAATGATGACGCGTTGACATACTGGATATACTGGACATACATAGTAAATGTATGGCGTAGGGTAGGGATATACTGAGAAATAATGCCGCACTGCGATGTAAAGTTAGAAAATATGTCGGCTTGGCGATTTGGTAGGTCTAAATTAATTCCACACAAATAAATAAAAGTTTAATTAGTTCTCAATACCAGTGCATCTTAATGATAATGTACGGTCTAATAAGCGGCCTTTAATTAATTATTTTAGGAATAGAGATTCCGAGATGATTAACTGCATGGAAATTGCTGTGTATGCGAGTATAACAGGTGAGTCAGTACATAATCATAGATCATTTGCACTTTTCGGATAAACTTTCAGTTTAAAATAATATTAAAGTTTCAACCCAGATTGCGACGGTCAATGATACAGAATGTAAGTTTAATAATACATCTTCAGTTGTAGCTACTGTACGGTACCTATCGGGCCGCGTCTGGTAGCCGTTGGCTTGTAGATGTCTCCTACAGTAGTAGGAGACATAAGGACACTTCAGTTGTAGCTACTGTACCCATTGGGCCGCGTCTGGTAGCCGTTGGCTTGTAGATGTCTCCTACAGTAGTAGGAGACATAAGGACACTTCAGTTGTAGCTACTGTACCCATTGGGCCGCGTCTGGTAGCCGTTGGCTTGTAGATGTCTCCTACAGTAGTAGGAGACATAAGGACACTTCAGTTGTAGCTACTGTACCTATGGGGCCGCGTCTGGTAGCCGTTGGCTTGTAGATGTCTCCTACAGTAGTAGGAGACATAAGGACACTTCAGTTGTAGCTACTGTACCTATGGGGCCGCGTCTGGTAGCCGTTGGCTTGTAGATGTCTCCTACAGTAGTAGGAGACATAAGGACACTTCAGTTGTAGCTACTGTACCTATGGGGCCGCGTCTGGTAGCCGTTGGCTTGTAGATGTCTCCTACAGTAGTAGGAGACATAAGGACACTTCAGTTGTAGCTACTGTACCCAATTGCGCCGCGTCTGGTAGCCGTTGGCTTGTAGATGTCTCCTACAGTAGTAGGAGACATAAGGACACTTCAGTTGTAGCTACTGTACCCATCGGGCCGCGTCTGGTAGCCGTTGGCTTGTAGATGTCTCCTACAGTAGTAGGAGACATAAGGACACTTCAGTTGTAGCTACTGTACCCATCGGGCCGCGTCTGGTAGCCGTTGGCTTGTAGATGTCTCCTACAGTAGTAGGAGACATAAGGACACTTCAGTTGTAGCTACTGTACCTATGGGGCCGCGTCTGGTAGCCGTTGGCTTGTAGATGTCTCCTACAGTAGTAGGAGACATAAGGACACTTCAGTTGTAGCTACTGTACTCATAGGGCCGCGTCTGGTAGCCGTTGGCTTGTAGATGTCTCCTACAGTAGTAGGAGACATAAGGACACTTCAGTTGTAGCTACTGTACCCATCGGGCCGCGTCTGGTAGCCGTTGGCCTGTAGATGTCTCCTACAGTAGTAGGAGACATAAGGACACTTCAGTTGTAGCTACTGTACCTATCGGGCCGGGTCTGGAAGCCGTTGGCTTGTAGATGTCTCCTACAGTAGTAGGAGACATAAGGACACTTCAGTTGTAGCTACTGTACCTATGGGGCCGCGTCTGGTAGCCGTTGGCTTGTAGATGTCTTCTACAGTAGTAGGAGACATAAGGACACTTCAGTTGTAGCTACTGTACTCATAGGGCCGCGTCTGGTAGCCGTTGGCTTGTAGATGTCTCCTACAGTAGTAGGAGACATAAGGACACTTCAGTTGTAGCTACTGTACCTATGGGGCAGCGTCTGGTAGCCGTTGGCTTGTAGATGTCTCCTACAGTAGTAGGAGACATAAGGACACTTCAGTTGTAGCTACTGTACCTATGGGGCCGCGTCTGGTAGCCGTTGGCTTGTAGATGTCTCCTACAGTAGTAGGAGACATAAGGACACTTCAGTTGTAGCTACTGTACCTATGGGGCCGCGTCTGGTAGCCGTTGGCTTGTAGATGTCTCCTACAGTAGTAGGAGACATAAGGACACTTCAGTTGTAGCTACTGTACCTATGGGGCCGCGTCTGGTAGCCGTTGGCTTGTAGATGTCTCCTACAGTAGTAGGAGACATAAGGACACTTCAGTTGTAGCTACTGTACCTATGGAGCCGCGTCTGGTAGCCGTTGGCTTGTAGATGTCTCCTACAGTAGTAGGAGACATAAGGACACTTCAGTTGTAGCTACTGTACCCAATTGCGCCGCGTCTGGTAGCCGTTGGCTTGTAGATGTCTCCTACAGTAGTAGGAGACATAAGGACACTTCAGTTGTAGCTACTGTACCTATGGGGCCGCGTCTGGTAGCCGTTGGCTTGTAGATGTCTCCTACAGTAGTAGGAGACATAAGGACACTTCAGTTGTAGCTACTGTACTCATAGGGCCGCGTCTGGTAGCCGTTGGCTTGTAGATGTCTCCTACAGTAGTAGGAGACATAAGGACACTTCAGTTGTAGCTACTGTACCCATCGGGCCGCGTCTGGTAGCCGTTGGCCTGTAGATGTCTCCTACAGTAGTAGGAGACATAAGGACACTTCAGTTGTAGCTACTGTACCTATCGGGCCGGGTCTGGAAGCCGTTGGCTTGTAGATGTCTCCTACAGTAGTAGGAGACATAAGGACACTTCAGTTGTAGCTACTGTACCTATGGGGCCGCGTCTGGTAGCCGTTGGCTTGTAGATGTCTCCTACAGTAGTAGGAGACATAAGGACACTTCAGTTGTAGCTACTGTACTCATAGGGCCGCGTCTGGTAGCCGTTGGCTTGTAGATGTCTCCTACAGTAGTAGGAGACATAAGGACACTTCAGTTGTAGCTACTGTACCTATGGGGCAGCGTCTGGTAGCCGTTGGCTTGTAGATGTCTCCTACAGTAGTAGGAGACATAAGGACACTTCAGTTGTAGCTACTGTACCTATGGGGCCGCGTCTGGTAGCCGTTGGCTTGTAGATGTCTCCTACAGTAGTAGGAGACATAAGGACACTTCAGTTGTAGCTACTGTACCTATGGGGCCGCGTCTGGTAGCCGTTGGCTTGTAGATGTCTCCTGCAGTAGTGGGAGACATAAGGACACTTCAGTTGTAGCTACTGTACCCATCGGGCCGCGTCTGGTAGCCGTTGGCCTGTAGATGTCTCCTACAGTAGTAGGAGACATAAGGACACTTCAATTGTAGCTACTGTACCTATCGGGCCGGGTCTGGTAGCCGTTGGCTTGTAGATGTCTCCTACAGTAGTAGGAGACATAAGGACACTTCAGTTGTAGCTACTGTACCTATCGGGCCGGGTCTGGTAGCTGTTGGCTTGTAGATGTCTCCTACAGTAGTAGGAGACATAAGGACACTTCAGTTCCAGAGAAGGTTTGCAAGGACATCATTCGGATAATAGAATATATTATATATATATATACACATATAGGTCAGGTCAAGTATTCTAGGTCATTGATCAAAAAAACTTGCCACCTCCATGCAGCATAAAGGAGGTACCACCTGTAGCTGCATAGACCCTCTTACTAGGGCAAATCTGGTCCTGTAACTAGGACCCCCTTCGTTCTGGGATAAGGACGCCCTTGGTCCTGGATTAAGGACCCATATACTTGGCTGCAGGGGTATATGGCCTGACCAGGCAGATGGTGATCTACCAATGGCTGGTCAGGAGTAGAGTGTTCTCATGTCCACTCTGAGAGCACTTCACTGCGACCTGCACCTGGCAGCAAGGGTACAGGGCATGACCCAGCAAATGAGCTGCAACAGCCAATGGTGGGTCATGTGCGCCAGAGTAGATATGGGTGATGGGCCTCATATCTGACTCCATTGCGACACCCACCCTGTGGAATGGCAAACCAGGGTGTGGTATTTGCCCCGAGAGCTGACTCGGCAAAAAAACACCCCCCAACCCCCACTATGGATTACATTAGCAATGCGGAGGTCCGGCCACTAGAGGCCAGTGGAATTACCGGACACAATCGGCCTCACAGGCGTCAGTTAACTCCTGACCGGCTGCCTGTCTCACCCCCTACTGGAGAGAGAGCAGCCAACAATTCTTTGAGTCCCTTTCCTGATGACCTTTCTGGCCCAAACCCTGGGTCACCAGGGAGGCCAGATTGTGATGGGGAGAGGGATTCTGGAGTTGGAGGCTACTCTCATGTTCCACCCCGACCAACAAAGCCATTGGTGAATCTGAGGCAAGTCACTAGACTAGCCTCAGTAAACACCCTAACACTCGGGTCCCCAATGCGACAAGGTGAGCTGACTGCCTTGGCAGATAAGCTTTCTCTTAGCACAGTGGGTGTTCAAGAGCACCGAATGCAGACTGGACAGACTGATGAGGTTCTGATTAAGGACATGGGGGGAGGTTGGCGACTCGCCCTCGCGTCAGCAGATGATAGTGGCAATGGTGGAATTGGTCTATTGATGAATTCAACTGCACATGCAGCATTGGACAAAATAGACCAAATCTCTAACCGCATCATCCGTTGCCACTTCTCATGTTCTGGAAGCTCCAGAAAGACCAAAATTCTGACAGTTAACTTTGAAAGTCCTCAGCAAGTCTCTGATCGGATGAGCATAAGCTCAAAGGATGGTATGCTTGAGCATGTGGACGACTTCTGTTACCTGGGATCATGGATCCGGAAGTCAGGTGAGGACCTTCGAATACGTAAGGGAAAGGCATGGGCAGCCTTGAATAGGCTTTCCAGGATTTGGAAGTCACCGAGAATTAATCGGAAACTTAAGGTCCGATTATTTAGAGCAGCAGTAGTTCTAGTACTCCTCTACGGGAGTCCATGTTGGGCTCTAACTGCTGAGGACACCAAATCTCTGGATGGCACATTCAAAAGAATGCTACGCCGGGTTTATTGTGTCAGGTACAATGCACACATCTCCAACCAGACACTATATAACATTGGAGGTGTCTCATTGGTTCCCCCAAGCTTGACACTAGAACAAAATCGCCTCCGCTTTGCAGGACATTGCTTTCGCCGTGAGGACCAGCCAGTGCATAATCTTGTACTTTGGCAGCCTCATGGAGTGAATAAGCATGGTGGACAGCCCATGACTTTCTTGAGACGCATCTTAAAGGACACTGGCCTTAAAGATGCGGATGATCTAGCAAATGTCATGGGTGATAGGGAGTTGTGGCGGTGCAATTTTATTGACAAGCCGGCACAGCATTCTTAAAAATGCAGCTGCAATGCAGCATGCCGATCCTAGTAGTATACACAGATTATAAATTTAGCAAGTCAAAGCCGCTGGGGTGTGGGATCCGGGTTAATTCGGGATTCGGGATAATTTTTAATTTTTATTTAACGTGGTTGATGTTGGTTTCCTTACAATTATATATATATATATATATATATATTACATATATATATAGTACATTGTAGTACTTTTTATTCATAAAAAATAAGCTGAAATTTGTCAAATAAGAATGTATTAAACACATGAGAATTGGCCATGGTCTTAATAATTGTACCTACTCTACTCTACACACATTATCATTGCAGCATTCGCTGGTTATGGTTTATACACAAGTTTCATGAATGTAATGCGTGTTAAAGGATGGAAATCAGCAAAGAACGCCGAATGGCCTGTTACGGAAGAAGCTGAGATTGGCGGGGAAGATAAAATCTGGCTTTTTTATGGACCACAAACAAACTTTTGTCAAAATCTAGATATGTTAATGTCCCATAGTCCATTGTTCATTCTCAAATTAATCGATCTATTTGTTGTTAGACGAATTAAATTTTTGTTAGAAGTAGTAAAATTCTACTTCAGAAATAAAAGATGGACCATTGAGTCAAACTTCAGTGAACGGGATCTTTACATGTTGGTCATAGATAGTCCAATGATTATCATAGCAACGAAAGGAAAACGTCCGAACACCTTTGAGATTCGGATTCCACAGTTGTCGTTGAAAATGAGGAAGAATAGTGATCCGAGTCATTTGAGAGTTGTACTTAATTCGGAAACAGAGACAATTGAAGAAGCAACTCTGAATGGCAATCATCTAGAAGACGAAAGAGTTCCAACGTTTCTGATAATGGCGTTGGTTCTTTGGTTGCATGTGCATACCCACAAAGCTGCAGAAAACTCTGCTAGGGAGATAGCAGCTAAAGGTATGTTGGCCTACACGGTTCACTTTATTTTGTGTATGACAACGGAAATAGTTTCAATTAACAAGACAGACAATTTTAGAATTGTATTAATTTTAGAATTAGACAGAATGAAGTAGACAGCCGACAGTGACGAATAGCTTGAAATATTTTAAGCCAATCAAATAACTCCAGCGTACTGGAGGGAAATTCAAATTCAAAATGGTTTACAGATTCCAGTGCCATGTTGTATTGTTGTAGTACTGTTGTATTAGTCTACCCATGTGGTTGTTAGACGTTTTATAAAAATGGTTTATCCATCAGACAGTAAAACCAAGCCAGTAGTTCTCGTACAGTACAACGATTCAACATATCCGGTACCAGTACTGTCTGGTGGATTAGCCATTGTCAAGCCAACCAATTTTAGTAGTACTAATTTTTCGGGTACCGTATATGCTGAATCGTTGTGCGAGAACTACTGGCTTGGTTTTACTGTCTGACTTGGTTTTACTGTAATTCTGTCCATTTCTGCACTTGACATCCATTTCTGCAAGCCAAACAATTTTAGAATAAAAAGAAAAGGTCTAACGATACGGGGTAGACTAATACTGTACTATAACAATACAAAATGGAATTGGAATCTGTAAACCATTTTGAATTTGAATTTCCCTCCAGTACGCTACCAGCATGAGGCAACCTGGAGTTATTTGATTGGCTTAAAAAGATTTCAAGCTATACTGAAGCTGTGATTGGCTACTTTGAATTGCTATCAGCCACCGTATTATACAGAACATTTGTTATTACAGGAATGGATTTACTCGAACCATCCAACCGATACGTGGTTGCTTTAACCCATGGTCTATTCTACGGTAAATTCAGTCCAATCACCGATGGTCACCCACTATCTCTCGATTTGGGTAGAAATGCCGGAATTGAAAATGCTACAATCCCCATACCACACGTTTTTAATACATGGAAGATGAAGTTTGGATATTATAAATTCTTAAGGGGGGGGGGTACACCCCCCCTCAGGTCAAAATTTTCATTTTTTGTTTTTTTATTTCATCTAGAGTAGAATTTAATGCGGATTTCAAATCTGGAAACGGCTTAGCGAGATCTCTTTTACTTCTCGAGTAATGGCTGGTTTTCCGTCTGTATGTCTGTCTGTCTGTCCATCGAAATATTAAAAAGGGCATAAAATAAGCAATCTGAAATGTTTACTGTTAGGATTTTTCTTAATGTCGATGTCTGTTTTAATATTTGGAATTATCTAATCACTATGTCTGTATCTCAGTCTGTCTCTCAGTTTGTCTGTCTGTTTGTATGTCTGTCTGTCTGTCAACATGTCCGTCAAATTTTAATTAATATATATTTAATAGATATTTGTGAGTTTTGTATTACATATTGAACAGTTGTCTAATGGACTAGTTGTCTACTAGTAATAACAAATGTGAACCATCATATAACAATAGCTAGTAATAATTATTCTGGGAAACAACCATAAACTTATTTTTTTTAAATTCCGCAGGCTCTGAGAATAATTCACGTGCTGCGCGAAGTCTTCATGTGCAGCATGAACTTTTCATGTGCCGCGTGAAGGCTTCTCATTCTGATCAAAAAGCTTTCCGAGGTGCTCGATTAATTAACGTGCTTTATGAAGAATTTAAGTGCTACGTGAAACCTTCACCTGCTGCGCAAATGTCTCACGTGCTGCGCGAAGGTTTCACGTGCTGCGCAAAGCTTAATGTTCTGTGTAAAGGCTTATTATAAAATTATGTGGAAATTTTTATATAATTTTGAATGTTTCTTAAGGTTATCTCATTATTCCATGACTATTTATTACTAAATGACGAAATAGTATGCGATCAAATCAATACGCCAAAATGTAATTTGTTCACGTGCTGCGCGAAGTGTTTTTTGGCAAGCACTCTAAAATTATTTTAACAGGTTGTTAAAAGTGGGTAGGGGTTTTTTTGAACCAAATTTCATGAAATCCATTGAGAAATCACAAAATATGGATAGGGGATAACCAATGGGAAAAGAAAAGGAGATACCAGTACTGAAAATAGCGGGAACATTTGAAATATATTGTTCTTAAACTTTAAATGCGTTTATCTCGGAATTGTATTTTTCACATTCAAAATACTACTACTCAGCCATTTCTTAACCAATTTTCGAAATTTTTTTTTTGTTTGATTTCTTTTCGGGTTTTGATCAAAAGTTATCGGTTAGAATTTTGAATTGTGCCATATTAATTTCTTGAAATTAGTTAATATCTATTAAGTAATAATTAATATTAGTTAATAATATTTAAAAAATATTTAAGACCTAAATAAAAAATGTAACCGATAAGTTTTGTGGAGCCGAGGATGCTGATTCAGAAAAACCAAGTTTCGAAAATTTTCGCCCAAAATTGTGAGACTAGTAGTGTTTTTAGTGAAATTAACAATTTCGCTGGTGGCCGCTAGAGGGCGACGCAAATTTGAAAATTTTTTTTTTGAACCCAATCTTTGGCCATATGTTAATCCCCCGAAAGGTATAAAATATACAAAATTACACACAAGCAGAAATTATAGCCATTTGCAAAAAAGGTCCATAGGGGGGTGTACCCCCCCCTTAAATGAAATCAAGAAAAATACTAAAAAAACACCTAAATGAATTTAATTTAAATGTAAACGCAGAAAATCTGTTCCAAAATCTAATAGTACATTCCGTCGACCATTATTTCTTATATAAACATGTCAAGAACAGAATTTGGAGTTTGGATGGAAGCCGCAGCCTACGGTCCTACTGGTATTCACAAATGTTCACAAGCCTTAGTGTCAATCATCTAAACACACCAAT